>CM037031.1:36432350-36742350 GCA_020882235.1 Schizaphis graminum | reverse complement strand
ATAATTTGACCATTCACCTTACATAATATAATTATATAATATAGATTATCTATAGAAGTGTAGTAGACATACTAAATTTATAATTTTTTTGGATATAGAAATATAATTAATTTATTAATTTATTCTAGTTTTAAATGCTAAAATCATTTTATAACAAAATAAATATATTCCCTCCATAATTATTGCATATTAAAATATAGCAGTCATTAAATATTACAAAATATAAATAATTTGTATTTATCATACAAATTATAATTATTAAAAATATTTTTTTTTTAGATATTTATTAAAATTATTTCATAATATGAATAGATTAACGTGTTTTAATATTATTTATTATTATTAATTGTAACCTAGCTTATATAATATGGGAACTCATTTAAATATATCTAAAATGTATGGAAAATATTTACAATATAAATGATAAATATAAGTATTTTTATTTATTGCTATATTATACAAAATATATGTTTGTAGGGAATTGGTTTTATATTTCTAATACGATTGCCTAAAGTAAACATATGTCATTGAAATAATATTTCATTTACTATCGATGTTTTATTTGTATTCATATTTAGGCTCTTAGAAAATTACTGAGTAAAGTATAAATATAGATATGGGAATTTATTAATTTAATAAATAATTAAATGATTTAAATGACATAATGGTTATAATATACTTATATTTAAGACCTAAGCAGACTTAAAGAAATTTCAAGTGAATACAATAATCAGGACATGGAGTATATCCCATGGCTTGATATTATATACGTATATATAACGGTATTAAAAAACAGTTTGAAACTAATTCCTAAACATATTTAAATAATATTGGAAAAAAAATTAATAATTATGCATTCCAAATTTAACAGTACATTTAAATATATACGTTTCCATAATAATTTTTAGACATTAAATAAGCATCTACTACTACTACCTATAATATAATATTATATAGATACACTATTATTACTATTATAAGTATACATTATATACGTAGTTATTAGTAATAAAAATAATTTATGTAGATAGTTATCTACTAATAATATTGTGAAATTATGTTTTTTACAAATCTAAAATTTTTTTTAATATATCTAATAATAATTTGTTGCCTTGTTGGACAGTTTGTTGATTAAAATAAAATAAATTAAACATAAAATAATTTAAAGAAAAAATGTATTTTTAATTTTTATGAAGAAAATCAATGTACAAATATTATATTAATATATATATCTAATAATGCGTATTATACATTATTTAAATGGTAATTACAATAGTTTATAAATTATCAAAATATATTGTCTAAAAATGATAGTTTCCATTTCATAGAATTAAATTTCAAATATGTAAAAGATAGTTTCTATTTTTCACAGTATTAATAATAATTGTAACTAAAGTCATTTTTCTTCTATATTGTGTTCTGTTAATAACAAATATAAAAAAAAAAACAAATGTCTACAGTTAAATTTTAAATTCTGAATGTGAATGAAAAGTAAGCAATCTAAATTGTTTGATGGAAAAAAGTGCATTCAACCCTTAAAATGATCTTTCTTTATAAGTTTAAATACTTAATCAACAATTTCGAAAAAACTTCCGAAAAGAGTTCGATAATAATATTGTTTTAACTGTATTATACCTTAATGTCTATCATAATTTAAAAGTGTTTATCATAGCGTAATAATTATTGATTAAAATGTCACATAATAAAATAGACTTTCAAATACTATGATATCTTCATGATGTATTGATATTTAATTCGATAAAATGTTCATATACTTATTGTGGTTGAGTGTTAAAATGTATAAAGTTGTAGTCGGTTAGATTAAAAAAATGAATGTTAATATGTTATCGATAAGAATCTATACTTGTACGCATAATATCAATTGTCTTATATTATGGAATATCATAATGTTATTACTTATCGGAACGGTACGTGGTTAATTTATACGTAAAAAAAATTATCAATAATTCAATGACTACCTATACTATTTTAAAAATACAGTATAAATTTACAGCCAAAGTTGAAAAAAAAATCTTCCATATAATTTTACAGTGGTTAATACATTATATATAATGACAGTAGGTATATTGTTATTTAATATATTATTTCTGTAGGTAGCTGAGGCAGCCGAGGTACCTATTAATCTATCATAACATTATATTTGCAAAGGTACCTATAAATAATAATTGATTGCGTCGTGTCCATATATATATTATATATTGCATGATGTTTTTCTTTGGAAAAAAAAGATGATCAAATAATTTCCGCTACCATTTTTCCGATACTTAATTGGATGGTATCGTTGCAGACGCGCACGTCGCACAAATGATGAAGTTTTCAACACGACGCAATTTCATATTTTTATTATAGTTGTATATTCATATATTTATATATATATATATATAATATCAATTTTGTTTTTTATTTGTCTCGTCTTTTAACGAGTTCGGTTTATGGTCGGATCTTTAATAAGCCAATCGCTTATAAACGTCTTGACGCGTTATTATAAAGGGAAAGGAAAACACGACTGGCGAGTAGAAAAAAATTACATATTATATATCAACGATAAAACGACGTCAGAGCGTGATTTTAATTGGAATTTATGTCGGCAATTGTGACAGCCCTATGACAGCTGTGTGTTATAGAACGCGAAACCGCGCATAACATATGATTATTATTATATATATACGATTATATTATTATGTTGGTCGTCGTGGTGAATGTACGCCACCGCAGTTTTTTTAATTTAATTTTTTTTTTTTTTTTTAATTTTATTACAGCGACAGAATTGAAAATATAAGAAAACACTATACGAGAAAAAAATAGATTTTATCTGACAGCATTATTGTCGATTAACTTTGCATTAGTGGACGTTTTAAGGCCGCCGTCGGACGACGCGCGAATGATGGATGTGTGCCCGGAGGCTGCGCCGCCGCAACTGTCGGCCGGTGTATATAAGCGCATATACGACATATAATATAATAAGTAATAATAACAAGCTTCAAATATCCCGGTCGAAGGCTGCTGCTGTTGCTTGCAATCCGACGAAATATCTAAAATTAGTGCCAAGCTCCATAGTAATAATATTATTGTGCCTATTTACTTTCTATGTAGGCACAAAATATTGCTCACGGGCCGTACCGCCGCAGATATACGCGCGTTGTGCGCCCCTCGCGTTATAAAGCGGTTGTCCAGAGATTTTTTTGTTCGTGGTAAAAAAAAAAAACCAATGACGGCACAAGTCCTTGGAAACGAATCTAATCGTTTCCGGCGACACTGAAACGTCAATTCGTGTACATACCTATTATAAATTTATTATGTCAGTCGGTGGCAGTTAAAGATAATAACAATTGTTATATAGATAATACACTATAGGTGCCATAAGCACCCGTTATAAGTCGTTAAAATATATAGTCGGCGTGTACGCGTTTCGATGATATATTATTGTGTTTCGTCCGGCGCGTATACATATCATTATACTATTTACGCGGCCGAAAAGTCGTAATAGATCATTCCGATCGTAAAACGCGACCCAATTTACTCTAAAAAAATTAAACGTTTTCTATGCGGTACCTACCTAAATGCCGAGCCGCAAACGTTGACGTTTGAAGGCCGCTTTCCGTCGAAACGCGTAGCGTATCTCAATACGAAAAGTTCAGCGTGGTGAAAACGAGAAAGGCCACGAGGGCGGAAGAGAAGTAGAATTTCTGAGAACGCCGGCCATCGATAATATTATTATTATTACCCCAGTCAAAATAGAATATAATGCGTACCGTTCCCAATAAATAATATATTATAATATTTTGTGGTTTGAGTGATTAATATATTACAACTTCGGTAATTGGATATTATAATATATTAAATTTCGTAAAACAAAAAAAAACAATGCATTGTCTTCGGAAGCTATTCGCTATACTGTGCTCGTCCTCAGACTTTTAATTGTATCTCAAAATGAACTCAAGATTTTATCTTTAAAATATTTCCCATCGTCACTCACTACACGGTCATCAATAGAAAATACCTATCGTGAAATTCTATTATTGTTTCACACTTCTATAGTTCTATCTATGTAAACGTTATAGCATATATTTTATATATTCAATATACAATTGGTAGTATATCCATATAGCTAGTAAGTATCTATGACCTATGTATACAAATAACATTATATATAATACGTGTTCCAGTAATGACTATAAATTACGTTTATCGTCGAAATAGTATATTTTTTGTTATTTACCTATAAAAATGGTAAAATATATAATTTTTGTACTAATTATGTGTTATTCAGCTTTATTGTAAATTTAACCCATAAAATTAAATAACTTTGTTGTGAAATATGTATAATTATTAAGCAACATCGATGAAGTATAGTTATTAACTAATTACATAGAAAATTGGCATTCATTTGACATTGAAAATATACTATATATGTTTAGTGTATAAAATGTGGCCTATTATCTATATATTAAAAGTTATAACCGATCGCTGTCATTTGTTATTGAAGATAATATAAAAAAGATAATGTAATGATGATGTGCAGCATAAACTAACACAAAGTATAAACATGAATTTATGTTTGTATATAAGAAATAAACAAATTCATTATGATTTATATTCATATAATAACTACAAGTTGTTGTGTCTACAAACATTTCAAATCATATATAAACCTTTTATAGGATAGTTAAATTGTAAATTGTGTATTTCAAAAGCAGTTAATTTACAAATCAAGCTAGGCCGTATACCTTTTGACAGATGTCACGATATTTACATCTAAAAATTAATTAATAATATTGTATTTGACTTACTGGTATAATACATTTCAAACAATTTTTTTTTACATGTATATTTTATTTGTATTTTTTTTTTAACTTTAAATATATACATACAACTTCAAGCTGATTGACTCGTGTACATTGGTACTAAAATAATAATGGAATTGATTTAAATTAAAATTCAACAATTTGATAGTTTCTGCATAACAATATAATATCATAGTAATTATTTACAACACTGAAAACAATATATATGTATTAGCAAGATAAATTCAAAATTATCAAAAGTTATTGTGAAATAAAAATAATCAAATTGTTAAAATAACTTAAGTATCTAAAATAACAATTAGGTATGAACGAGGTACGATGGTTGGGAACTCAACTGCGACAAACCCATATTTAAATACGAAAATCCTGCAGATACAACAATGTGGGCATGCCGTGATTCTATATAATTATTATAAGTCATAACATCGCTATTGATAATAAGTAGGTAACAATACACCGTGTTATTATTATTTTAATGGTTCAAGCTCCCACTCTGGACGGAACGATATTACCATACAATGATGTAGTCATGTAACCGCGGCGAGGAAAGATGTATCGAGGACCATCAATCAGCTACACACAGATTTTGATTAACGCAAATAACCCTTCAATCTGCGCCGAACCGAAGATTCGATGTAATGATAATAACAATAATAACAACAAATAATGACATCGCATAGATATAATATTATATTGTATATCATATTATCGTTTTATAGCACCGCATAGACCCGTAGTAGGTGTAGGTACGCGTTTTAACCGGAGTCTGTTTAGAGTGTTGCGCATATTACAATAATGTTATATTATTATATAGATAAAGACTTTTTGTAGTCGGAACATCTACAGAGTTTCTCATCTGTGTTAATATTATGATGTGGTGATATTTTGATCAAAGTGCCAATTACAAAATATGTACCTACATGTGTATCGATACATCATCATTATAATAATACGTATGCACGGCGTAGTCACGTTTGTATATTGTATCTGTGCTCGTACTCATCGATTCGATAAGAATTTTTTAACACAAACGAATAAACGACACCGTAATAATATAGTACCGAAATCTTGTGAATTCGTGTGATTTTCAAACCACTGCAGCACTCGCGGGTCACGATAACATTAATACTCACGATGGTCTCTACGATTTATAAACCTTTTTAATTACACATCAGTCGCGTTAACATCAATGCATCGATCCCGATTCTCTTGACTACTTTTACCTTTTCAATAAGTAAACCCAATAATTGTTTTGTTTTATTTACGTCCCCGTAGATTGATCAGCCATGCACTGCTCCAACGCAATCGTCGTGTCCGTAGCGGACAATTCGGACTGATTTATTGTCTATTCTTTAAAATGTCCGTTTTTCAACAAGACTGATGGCAATAAATGTTTCGGCTTATCGTTTATTTGAAATAAATTCATGCACATGTCAATGATGAGGTAAATATTTAAAAAAACAATTGTATAATATTATAAAATATAATTGATTGTGTTTTATACATTAAATAAATAACATTTTTTAACAGTTACAAAGTAAACATATAGTTTTACAGATACAATGTCTATAAATCAGAAAAAAAGGTCTTATGGTTGGATCATGTAAGTACCTACATATTTTTTTAATCCTAATTAGGATTTAACAGAATACCACCTAATGGTAGATTGTTAAAACATTGTTTATAATTATTTAATGACTAATTACTGAGAAAATTTATCTAAAGCATTTAGTGTAAATGGAATTTTTTATTACAGTTAAATGTTGTTAAACTAAAATATGCTATAGAATTATGTAATAAAAGTATTACATTTTTATATTTTATACAAACGCAGGTATGTGGAAACGTTATATTATATTAATTTATAAATGTTTTATTGAAATACTATAAAATGTTTAAACTTTTTACCTTTATTTGTAAATAATTGAACAAAATGTTGGATCACATTAAATAATAAATAGTTACGTGACACGAAGTTTTATAAAGTTGAAAATGTATTAATATTTTTTATACTAAAACGATAATAGTTTTATTAAAACGAAGTAGATACATGTACACAATAATATATTTCATTATACGATAATTTAAAATTCTTCGATGAACAACGACCTTAATACATGAAAGAATTAATATTCATATAATTAAAAAAAAACAGTATATGGTCAATTTAGATATTTTGTAATAATAGCTTATAAATATAAGTAAGTACAAATACCGTATACATAATTATATATTATTTAACTAAGAGTATTAATTATACAATATATTGACTATACATATTATTATTAACATAGTATTATCTAATCATAATATAATTATATTTATTTTTTACCAAACATGGATTATCCATTTAAAAATATAATTTTAATTTTTAACTAAACTACATAATTTTTGGATATACATTATTCATTATAATATGATGTAATACAATATATAAATATATTAAAAAAAACATTCATTATTATTAGGTTCTAATATACATTTATTATGTCTGTAAAAAATAACGGCAAGAATTGAAGCTTTTAACATTATTGCGGACTTCAATATACGATTTATAGGTGTATTTAACATATTACCTATAATTACGTGAGTTTGGTCTGAATGTCTGATACTTTGATAGTCTATTGGAAGGTCTCACGCTAGCAATATAAGAAGAGGCTTTTCACATTATTACACATTATTTTTTAATAATTATGAGCAGTCAACCATTCCATTGATAAGCTTATATCGTATACATTTTACATCAGCCATAACATTATGTATTTACTAATTACTAGTAACTTAATTTTACATATTTTATTATTCACTTATGCATAAACTTATGCATTATGACTTGAGTAATTATGCGAAGCAACCTTCTCTGAATTTCGCCCTTTAATCCAACCGCATTACTATGATTCCAAAATATAGTTCAAATAGCGTTTAATAAATCATATAGTTCTTAGTGATTATCGTGAATTGAGCTTATAATAATATAGGTAATACGGGTTAAGTAGGAATAATATACTGTAAGTACAAATATAATAAGTATATTTGTTTTTTTATTTTTAATGAATTAAGCAACTGTGATTTATAAAAAAATTGAAAGTTAAAATATCGGACAGGATACAGAAACCGGATGTTGAGGGCTCGTTGTCTGGCTCCACTCATTCGTTGCAGTAATAAATCTCTATATTGGTAAAACGGCTTTAAGCGAAGCAGTAGCGTACCCAAGAATTAGTTTACGGAGGGTTACACAATAATTACAATTTTTATTTGGCTTCCACATATAAGTATAATCTACTTTACAACTAACAGTTTATTTATAAACATGTTTTATATTAAAAAGCTATCAAATATTGTATGTAATAAATTTGAATTTTTTAATAGGAAGATAATACAAATGTAGTAATATTAAAATAATTTTCAGTTAAACTACTAAGTATTTACTTAATTAATAATTGTTAAAAAAATCTACTATATTACCAGTTTTTTAATCTAATTTCTAAAATTGACCCATACTAAAAAGTAAGGTGAACTATTCAGATCAGTTATATTCTGTCGATAATTAATGGAGTAATATTCAATTTACGGATTACTAGAGAAAAAATGTTCACATGCAGTACAAATATCAAAATAAAACCCTCAACATTCCATAGATCTATAATAATTGTCTTTATCACTTTTAACAGTCATACGTTACAGTCCCTATCAAGCTAATACGATATTTTTATAGCTAATTTTATTTAAGCATAATATAAATACTAACAATAGTTAGCGGGATAATTATTTTTATAATCATCGCCATGATCGACATCATAATTAGATCAGCTGTTATGCTTATTATTATAGCTATTAACCTACATTGATATGACTATAAATAACCATATTACTATTTAAAGTATGTATGGTAATATTATATTGTTTCCTTCTGTTACACGACTATGCGCGTGTATTAGTTAAAATACAACATCGATTATTTAATTTATTTTCCGTTCGAGTTGTTTATGCGTTCACTTAAAATTTAAAACGATGTATAAACAACTGTTTTAGTCACCATTATAAAAATTAACGGTTGCGATCATAAATATGGCGAGCGAAAAGTGCGGCGGTGGTATATGAACAATCGAGTACATGCACGACATGTATAGATATAATACATATTATAATAGAATATATAATAGATATATAGGTATATAATATTCATTTCGATGGAACTGTTTCATAATTTACCGTGGCTTTTCAATATTGTATTTTGTATACGTACCTACATAATATACACGTGAGCTGAAAATGGTTTTTATAAGAACCTTCGTGCTCGTGTCTCGTCGACAGAATTTGATCGATGGGCTTTTAATATTATTTATATAGAGAGCTTTCGTCGCGAGTCGCGACAATACTGGATATATTATTATTATATAACATTATACTCACGTCTCTCGCACACTAAATATAATGATATTTTAAATAGTTCACTACGGTACACACTATTTATGTGTACATGATCACACCGTCATTACCACAATCATCGCCTCCACCGCGTGAAGTTACTATGATTATTATTTACTTTGCATCGCACTCGGGCGAAACGAGCTGATGATATCGTATCGATCGCGATTACTATATATTAATAGATATACGAGCGAAAAGAAAAACGAAAACCTCCTCCAAAACTGAAAACACCTACACGCCCGCCAAACGTGTGTATTATTATTTTCACGAGGAATTCGTGATTGTGTAAAACAAATTGCCGTTCTTATTGTTATATTGTGCCAACCCCACGCAAAACATATTACACGCACACAGACATGTTATATACTCCTAACTTTTTGTACTAGCAGCAGCTGAAATCAAAGACCCGCCTGCGACGCCGCCGTGACACGATGAATAATTGCTATTGGTGTACCGTATACACGTCAAGTCGCGCGCGAACCGTCGATGCGTTTTTCGTATAAAAGAGGACCTAATGATTTAACGTTTCACTTTTCATTTCCCGAACGTATCGTTTTTGCAGCACTTCCCCGATCGGAACGCGGGCAAGAGGTGAACGAGGGACTGTCGAAATTTCGCCATTCTCTCTCTATTTCACTGGTTATCAGTGTCCGTCTCTCTCTCTCTCTCTCTATCCGCATCTGGACATACTAGTATACGGGTTTTATTTTTTCACCTTTTTTGGATCGGACCTGAGGCCTCCTTCCCGAAGAACAAAAACGACAAAAAACTGGTGTACATATAAAATATGCCAATCCGTCCGCCAGTATGTGTATTTCACTCCGTTTCGCGTGTGCAAAAACACTTGGTGTGACCTATCCGTCGCTGTGTGGCTTTAATTTATCGCTTTTGCACTACACCGGGTACCCGCCTGCACGCCTGCACGCCAGCCAGCCAGCCAGCCAGCCAGTGGAATATATCGTTTCGGAGTTGAATTATTGCCTGCGATTTGTACGTCAGCGGTGACTTTAAACATGTCTGCACACTACTTAATGTTGAAAGGAAACGTGATTATACGGAGAGGGTTAAAAATTTAAAAACTCCTCTGTCGTCGGTCATCGTCGCTCGCTATCTCTTTCTCTCTCTCTCTGACTATTTTCTCTTGCTCTCATTACATAAATTAATATAGGTATATGCGTGCATGTGCGTATGTGTGTGTTAATACGTTAAATACTATTATGCGCGTGTTTGTATGTGTGTACAAGACGGACCGTAAAATGATTAACGAGCCAATAATGTTATGTGGCTGTGTATACGCACGGGAGTGAGTGAGTGTGTGTGTTTACTGGCTTGTGACAGCAGGAGCTAACGTAAAATTAACGTTTATTATTAGTTTTTTATACGCATTTATTTTTTTTTTTACTTTTTTACCCTCTCACATACACCCATTAGCTTGTATTTATACAGAACGATCGGAGAATGACGTGGGCGTTTTGACCGGAAGTCCTCATCTATATTATATACTAGTATACGAAACACACAGTACGCCACACATCACGCGCACGAACCGAAGCGGCACTAGCTGGTATATTTTTGTTAATGTTTCTGTTTGATACGAGTCATCCCATATGCAGCAATACATTGATGTGTTACGCTTTAAATAAACACCACAATGACGATGTTTCTCTGTACACTCCTTGATAGATTTGCCGGTCCTCTTCCCATCACCTGTGACGTTTTACAACAAAAATAAATCTTCTAGCCCTTTTATATTTCGGTTGTTGATGGAAAATTAGTCCACAGTCATGTGAATTTTAGACGTTAGACCTCATCTAATCTTGTCCACATTATATTTTTATCCACCCACTAAATAAAAAATATTGTTAACAACATAGAGGTTGTTATGTAATTTAAAGTGTAATAATATATGTACATAATATAGGGTACCTTGAGGTAAAAAAAAAAACATAACATCTTGATAATTAATTTATATAATACAGGTTACTGTATGGCTAAAATTTTATATATATATATATTATTACCACATGAATATTAATGATTTTTAAAACTTTTTATAACAATTTAATATGCGTATTACGATATCGTATATGTTTTGTGCCTGTAAGCAATAATATAGTTATCTGTGTGATGCTATCGCTGATTAATTACGGTAGATTACATTAATGGAATAATAACATACAATTTTAATACATTTTATTAATATTATTATTTATTATAGCACAGGAAGCAATTATTTCTTAAAAAATTATGAAAGCATATTATTTACAGGTGATACGATCCGATACGTTTTTTTTAGCACGTTTGTAAAAATGTACTCTCAATACATGATCTGATCGTCACTGCACTGCGATCTACAAACTACCATCGGTGTTAAAGGCGAACAGGAAATGTATATTATGTTGTACACGTATACGCGGTCTGGCAAGAGCACACTATTCTACCGTGGGTTGATGTCATAAAATAAAATGCCATTAAAAAAATAATAATAATAAATCATAAATCATTACCGTGAAGCTTGGCAACTATACAATTGCTAACTTCTTATGACATTGATAGATAATATGCATATTATTGATTAGAATGAGTGAATACAACAAGACGGATCATCCATTTCGAAGGTAATTTTCGCAACCGGTGACGTAACAACACGTGTGTTCGCAGGAATGCTAGACGAATTATTAGTCAAGCTGTGTTTGTCATAACGTAAATTAATTATTTTAATTTATCAACGAGAAAAAACACACCACGGATTCTAGACATACTAATCTATTAAGAATTTAAAATAATAACAATAATTGACATTAGACTGTTGATTATTTTAACATACATTGTCGTTACTCGTTAGACATTATAATAATATATGAACCTATTTGTATCCATAACAAAATACGTATATAAATATATATGAATATATAGTTGTAAGAGATATATATTTCTATCCATGTTTATCATTATATGCTTTAGTAAAATGTTAAAATCATGCGATAAATATGTTTTGTTTCACGCATTTCAGTATTATAAATTGTTACAAATAATATAAAACAAAACTGTTACGACTTTTCAGACACTTTTTTTTTTTACTCATTTCACTTTGCTAATAAAGTTTTATGGTGTGTAGTTCTTGGGACTTTTTAATTATATCAATAACTTTTATGTTCTTATATACAAATGTCTGTATACCTATATAGGCGCTCTAATAAACACTAAACTATTATGTTATATAATATATTTTACGTATTACGTGTAAACTTGATACTTTTCCTCACATAATAATAATAATAATACGTGACATAATTTATATCCCTGATTTATTGGTACACGATGTGCAATATTTTGTGTAGAATAGTCATATTATAATACTGGGATTAAAGAAAAATATCTAATCTAAGGATTAAATGGACACCAGTTGGCAATAAATATTTTTAGGATTCACTATAAAATTATAATTTTAAAATTAATTTCTTGCCATTTATTAGTAATAGTATACAATTCATCACGTAAGCAAATATACACCATTGTAAAGTTTTTTAACAATACATAAAACAGAGTTTAAGGTACTCTATAGGTGCTAATAATGGTGTCAAATATTATTATGTTCACTATTTTTCACATTAATATATTTTATGAAAAATTAACGATAGGTATATCTTTTTTTTAAGTTTTTTTTTTTTTACATATATTAAGATTAGTGAAAATATTAACTGCATTACGTCAAAATTAAATATTATAAATAATTAAAAAAATATATTATATCATAAAATTATATTATATTAAGGCGTTTTACTTTAATTGTAGGGTTGGAAAATAAATGTTAATTTCTTTTAATTAAAAAAAAAAAGAAGAAAATTATTGATAACAACGATACTTTACTATAAGGACATAACATAATAATATTATATAAATTTTATTATACAGGTAGAGAAAGAATATTTGAATTTTGGCTTTGCGGTTTTCAATTATTATATATGATGTAACTTAAAATAGTTGAAATCGTTACGCTAAACCAGAGTATATAACGTATAAATATATACTTATAACATACTATTATGATGGTTTAAGTTATCTATATAATATATTGACTGGTATATCTATATTATTGTAGCCTAAACGTTACCCATAATATAATACTCTGTGATTAGTATGTTCTTAAAAATTATTATACTTTCTATTCGGATATAATATACATATTTGACTATATGTATAATAAATGTACCTAATACATATTATTATTATTATTATAATATGAAAGATGAAAGATTTGTTCAATATTTTTATATACTTAAATATTTTATTACAAACGTCTTATTATAATAGTTAAAGGTAAAATTTATTTATTTGCATTACAAAGTATTAAATAATAATATAATATTTCAGAATAATCTTTTTATAGTCAATGTTATAAAGTATATAAATACTTTTTTAAGTAACCTAAGTGCTTATTAGCAAGTTCAGTTAATTGCGTTAAGCGTACATCTTCAGCTGACTAATGAAATTAACATCATGTTCAGGACTGCTTGCAATGATATGACCGTCAGGTACGTACGTGATTGAGAGGGCGGGAAGGGGGCAAGACTGGTAACGTAGATAAAAGGAAATTACCAGTGTCATCAGGAGAAAATGCAGACGGAAGCTGAAGTGAATATCCTGTTCACCAAAAAATTGCTACAGGACCCAGTACGGGTGGTTATATACTGCATAGGCTGGGAAGACTGGACAATGGACATCCTGACATCTACTAGCCATAACACTGGCGGTGGCGACCAAAAAGTCCCTACCGGCGACAAAGGGTGACATTTTTGAAAACCTGGTACAAGTATTCGAGCCGCCAGAGGCACCATGCAAGTCAGCGGTGAAAGTTAGGACGGCGCTCAGCTGGCGGCCTCCGGGTCAGACGTTAGCGCGGGTTGCATGGAAATCACGTGTTGCTGTATTACTCATTACTCACTGGTCTTTTTCTTCTCCTTCAGCTTTTGCCAATTCTTATAAATCCGCACCTGCTGTGCCTTCGTCATCACTTTCACCACTGGTATGCAAGGTTCCTCTGATGCCTTGGGTACCTGTACTGGCACATCGGGCATTTCGCCCTTTGTCGCTGATAGGTCCACCTCGGTCGCCGCCGTCGGTGCCATAACTAGCCGATGTTTCTGGATTGCCATTTTCTCCAGGGACGGTTCTCTTAACAGCTTCGACTACAAGATAAAATTGTTGACCGGTTGCCTTATTGATTACTGGATGTCCACCGACCGATCTTCCCAGCCCCAGCAGTATAAGGCCAGTATAATGTATGTTGTACAAAAACCTTTCAGTAATTATATTTATAACATCACATTTTTATGTTACCACGGAACTTAAAAGTATATTATATTATTGGAATATTTGTAACAATTCTTTGCACGGTGTGTATTGACATATACGTGAAGCAAACCCCGTGGTGAAAATATAATATCAAATCATATTCTCAAGAGGGTTGTTTTCGCGAGCGTACGTCGTTCCCGTCACCGTTACATGTGTCGCGTCACTGGTTTCGTTTGTTCGTTTTCTCAATTTTTTCCGCGCATTATTATATTACGATAATAAACAATATGGTACACGTCGTCGTGCGTGTAAAAGGGAATGCGCCGAACGGCAGTCTCGGGTAGTAAGCACATGTCTCCGGCTGCATATTATTTCGCATGTACGCCACGGCAATAATACAACATAGGCATTACAACAGCGTTATACACATAAATTATTTCAACAATACGCAGCGCATAGTGTTATAATATTATTACTATTATTGTCGTTCGCGGAACACGTCGAAAATATGGCAATTTATATCTTATGTATCGGCCTCCGTCGTTCTCGTCGATAATACCCCATAACACACATAATACGCACTGCACGCACACTCCGAACACTGGCTTTATACCACTACCACAGTTATGGTTGTTTGACTCGCGACGACGACGACGACGACGACGATGACTCTTCGCACAGAAAGAGGGTGTGGTGCGTACAATGTATATAATATCATACACCGTACGATATATTATTATTATAATCGTTCGATTACGACGACAACGGCTGCCGCACCGCACCGGTGACGTGCGCACCTCCATTACATTATTAATATAACTCGGATGAGTTATCGGCACGTAAAACGTACCTGTATTATAACAATAATAATAATAACAATAATGTATTGTGCAGTGTGCGCTGTAGAAGCGCGCGCCGACTGTAGCCGAAGCCGAATGATTTACGTGTGTACATAAAATTAAACGACGTCGAATCGTATAAAAACCAATAGCCCGGATGCACTCGGCCTTTGAACAGAGATTTTGAATATTGTGTGAAAACGAAACGAATAAGTATTGTTGGTGGTAGATATGCCTGATAATACAATATAGTACTACACACGAACCACACGTGTTTTCTCGTTATGGAGCGCACAATATCGAATGTCGACAGTTTCATTTCAACACGAAACATAATATAATGACGACTAGCGGGCGCATAACTATAAGAGGTAGCCTTACTAGCCGGCAGTGGTCGTTCGACTCCTTTTTGTCGTTGAATGTCGAAACACTGGCAAAGTCCGTGCAATGGCGTCCAAATAAGATTTAAAAACAGTTAATTGTTCAACAGTTTCATTTGTTCGTGTTCAGTCGGACAAAAATTGATAAGAAATCAAAATTAACACACAAATAAAACGACTACTGCCTAACTATTCATTGTTATACGGATGGTCTTACTAGAATACGGGTGTGTGCGCATTTAGAATTATAATGTGTACCAAGTATAAATGAATGCTAATATTATCAATCGATGACACATTTAAACATTTTCATATTTTACTGTTTCCAGTTCAAAATGAATAAAATATTCCGTACTACTGTTATAGTATTATATTCGTACGTGTAGAGTAATGTTTAATAGTGTGTTAGGCCAAAATATCGAAAATATAGTACAAATAATAATGTAAATTTGTTTCGATACACCTATTGCAGCCTAGGATAATACAACAATATTCCCAGAACGCGTTGATAATACCGTTTAAAAATCATTCGTGCGCGCTAAAATACAATCCAATTACAAGCTAAATGCTCGTTATTTTAGAACATTTATTATAATAATTGTATATGTGCGTTTGTTTGGATTTTAAATGAATTGTTTAACGTTTAATAGACATGACATATTATTATATCGCTACTGCAGCAGTATTATTTGAACAGACGCGCGGCGTTTTTTTCTTTTCTTATTTATATTATGTTTTTTTTTCTAACGTCCTTCCGCGCGCTCTGTACATAATATTACTACATACGAGACCGTTCGGCGATGTCATTTCATACCATACTATATATTTTTTTATCGGTCCCTACGGCCGTAATTTATTGCTTTCGAATATCGTAATGACAGTAATTATTTATGCATACGTCGCATACGTGTGTGTGTGTGTGTGTGTGTCTGTGTGAGTGTGAGTGTGAGTGAAGTAACGGCGTCGGTTATCATTAGTGCAGCCGCTTATTACCTTTTTTTTTATTACTATTATTTATTATTTACTAATAATTTATTATTATTTTTTCTCCCTTTCTATTCTATACGTGTTACGAGTATTATTATTATTATTATTTCGCATACGTTATAGTCACATAAATAAACATGGCGTGGCAAAGCTACAAGTTCACAACTATTATAATATAAATTATATAATATAGGTACAGTAAATACTAAATAGGGTCCACCGCGGCGAACACAGACTAAACCCGACTTGTGTATAGTGTATAATATGCTAATCGGTTTTATGACGTGCTTTCCGATATATTAAGGCGCACGGCATAATACCTATACATACCACGCGTATATCATATTATGCCGTATAATACATATTTATATATATATATATTTTTTATCATTGAACCGTAGGCGAGGTGTATATTGCGCGCGCGCGATTAATGACCAACGTGTTTTTTGTGCCTTCCATATTATAATATTGAGGCCCCCAGATAAATCAATTTGGGGATTTCGAAACGTAATGGTGTATCGATTAATCTCGTGTTTTTCAAACAGTTTTCGAGAATAATGTACGTTATTATTTATTAATATATATATGTATATATCTTATACCTATAATATACAAACACTAAACACTCACACACAACGTTTAGAATAATTACACAACATTAAACGACAATGTACAGCTATTAATAATGTTCACGTGTAACATCGTAATCGATAAGTGTCTATAAAAAAAAATAATAATAAATATATTAGGTACGGTTCATAAATCAATAACTATTTTTTGTAACGTAGGTATACCGTGTAATTTTTTCAAATTGGTAAATATTGAAAACCATTACTCGCGAGGCTTAATAATATCGTGTAAAATAATTACAAACATTTTCCATTATACAGTCGGTATGACTGGTATGAGATAAGACACGGTATATTATTTATGGAAAATAAGACTGGATACCTGTGACAGTTACAATCTTAGCTATAACAGCAGTGGTCGACACTCGTATTCTCGTTTCGCTCGTTTCGGGGCCAGAAAGTGGTGTGTTTTGACAAGTGATATTTAAATTAAATGAGCTTTTAGCGCTATAGTAAATCACCGCGACGGATACATAAAAGTTCTAAGTGGTCCATCTATTATTAGTATTATTATCATCACCACGCGTTTAGTTTTCGTACGAGTAAACACATTTTCATTACTCGCTAATCGCTATGTAGGAAACTAAAAGTTAATAATGATAAATTATGATAAATATAATGATAAATTATTAACGGAATATTATATAAAGCGTACACGGCCGTCAAACCTTCAAAAAACACAAACAAAACCCATTTTGTATACTCCTTGAGTTATATTTGTATTAAAAACCACAGATAACTTGACTTATAGCCATCAAGTATATTGCTAGTCTTACTGAAAGTCTTTTCACGATATTTTTATCATTTAGATTAAATTCACTTAATATACAAAACCGTAGATTGTAAATATTTAAAAAAAACAATTTAACCTCCGTTGTAAATTATTTGATATACCTACATATTGTGCGATAGATCGTATATTACACGGCGTGTAACGACATAAATTCTTAATATTTAATCGATGCCATTTAATTTGTATGTAGATGGCGGAGCAAGCTGCATATTATTCTTTGGTACAGGAAAATTTCAAGATAATTAAGATGATGTGAAATGTGATGAAGCTGCAGATGCTGCGAACTAGGCTCCAACCATACAGTTGAGATTTGCCGCGGTAATATCGAACTGCGGTGTCGAGTCCGCGGACTTTTCGACGCTCGGTGAGCAGATTTATTTACCGGATATTGGCGGTTTGTTTCCGTCATTGCCGTAGTCCGCCGAGGGTAAAATCGTTTTCCCGCGTGGGCCATCAAGACGTGAAACGCGAACGAATCACATCGGCATTGTGTTGAGTGGATGTGGGGTCGGACGATCGGTCGGGCTGTCTCGGGTTTTTGGTTTCTTCTTTTATCGCCAGCCTTCACGTGTTGTATCTGTACATACACACACACACACACACACACACACACACACACACACACACACACCCACACCAAACAGGCGGTGGCGGGAGACCGTGGATTGATGGCTCGGCCATTTGTCCCACGAATAACATACATAGTACATAGGTACCCATATATATATTATATATAGTGTTTTCCCGTCCCACTCCGTCCGGTTGTGTTTGCTCGCAGAATTGTGATTTTCGGCAGAGTTAAAACGAAAGGTATCTATTTCCCACCACCCGCCATGGCAAGCCATCATATTATATAGCACTGTACACGATTTTCTTCCGTCGAATAATAATAGCAGCACTTCTTCCGTCTCTGGTTACGAGTCTTCTTGCTTCTTATTTTTCTTCTTACTACGTATATTTATATATATATAAACTGCCCTCTCACCATCATCCATATACACAAACACAAAACATATCAAAACGACAACGACACCCATGGGATGAGTGAGTGAGAGAAAGTGAAAGAGATATACATAGGGGGACAAACGAGCACGTGCGTCAGCGATTTCCGAGCCGAGACACCGAGACGCCCGCGTCATCCACTTCCCCGCATGCGGATGATCAAATGACACGTACGCGTCACTGGTACACTATATTATATATATACGTAAGTAGTGGTGAGGGGAGGTTCAAAATAATCTTAAAAAAGAGAGTAAAGTATTGAAACTGTGGGGCATATATCTCCTATAGAGTATTTGATAAATATTCAATTTTTCTATGATTTTCAATTTAATATAACAATAATAGTTTTTTATTATTCCTTTTATTCATAATAATTTAATAAACTAAAATCGTAATAAAATATTATTTAATATAACTTAAAATTAAAAAACTGAGAAATAATTTCCTCTAGTTTTATTAATAGTAGGGTTGTAAATTTGAAATATTTCAAAATTGAAAATTTCACTCTTCTTGAAATATTTCAATGAAATTATGAAAAATATTTTTTTTTCTTTTAAACGTGTTTATAGACGATTAGAAATAATATAACTAAATAATATAACTGCTGTGATCATAAAAATGACGCATTATTTACAATTAAAATAGTATTATTAGTAATAATATAATTTAATATCTAAAATGTATTCTAATTAAAAATCTAATTTAATTAATTTATACAGTGATATTGATAAATACCCTGGTTACGTTAAATGATTCACAATGTACATAATATGTATAATACCTACGTGTATTTATATCTACAATATGCACATATTATTGTATAAACCGTTCAGTTGTTTTCGTTTCTCTCCTATCACTACGATCGAGCTAGAGATTTGGTCTTCATTTGTCTTTTACATGTTTGTGCGTGAATTCGAGTGCGTGCGTGTCATGTCCCCGGGGAGGGTGATGCAACACATATATAGCCAACGATGCCAAGAAAGTGCTAGTGCTCTGACACATCCAATTTCCCCTCACTGATAATAAACACCGGGTTAAAACCTTCTGACCGTTTAAGTGATACTTGGATTTTTGCTGCTGTTATGTGTGTATTATTATAAATCTATAATGGTTTGTACACGTGTGCCTCATAGTTTTAGCGGCTTGTAAGGTATTTATTGTTTTACGTAATGAAAAATGAAAGACAGTAAAACGCATCCTACAAATATTACGATAGGTAACAATTATTTTACTTGATAGTCAATTGTATAGTTTTAAATAAAACATCACGATGAGCTATATAAACTTTAATTCACTTAAACTTATTTATCTTATAATCTGATTATTTTTGATATTAAAAAATACTAGTAAATACATTGGTCAACAGTTGCTTGACATTTTATTCATTCTGCTGAACAATAATTATTGAATTCTAAAATCGATGACCTTATCGTAGTAATTAGGTATAGTAATTACGCCAATAATAAATTATTGTATATTACACAATCTGTTCAAATTACTAAAGCAATAAGTGAATTTGATGAAAGGAAGAAAATATAAAGACATACTTCACTAAAAGAAGTTGCTTTCCAGTGAAGAACTTTGAAATATCAATAATATAGTGGTTTAATTATTATTGAAAAATAATGTTAACTTAGCAAAGACTGTAAAAAATAAAGAAAAATTATTGTTACCATTCGGGGATCGAACCACAAACGTTTATTTACTTGTTGATCAAAACCGATTAATTTGACAAAAAATAGATTAAATAATCAATATATTTTTGAAACATACAGAAGATATATTTATACGAAAAAGAGATATCTGTTTCTAATTTAAATCTCCAGTGGCACTTTCCCCTTCTTACTACAGTTGGTTTCAGAGGGTTTAGCTTTCGGAGAGCTTATTTAGTTAATACATATCGACCACGCCAATATAGGCCGCAAGTGATTTAGCTAATTGTATACGTATTTAAATATTATTTTGTTTGTTCTCTTTGTAACGAATTAAAATATAAACGAATATTATACTTTATGTTACTTTTTGTGATATCAAACAAATGCATCTATTCACAAAACGGAAAATTAAAATTACTACTCTTGCTAGTTTAATAAGGGAAATTATTTTATTTGTTATATCAGGCAACACTGTTCATTTTAATTTTCATATCAACAAATAATATAGTAGAGTCACAGAATACTTTTCTAATAAAAATTTATGGAATATACTAAAATATCTATTTTCTAGCGAAATTGTTAATTTGGATTGTTTTTCAAACAAAAATATCATTTAGTGTGTCTGTATCACAATATTTTTTTGTATATTTTCCGTAGTTTTGTTATTATAACTGAGACCAATTCCAAACCATTAAATTGACCTATTTTAAATGCTTAACTTCTAGAAAATTACGGTTCATTTTATTAGGTTTTTCCAATGAAATTTAATATCAGCCATACACCTTAATAGTTTTCATAATGAATATTAAAATAATTAGAGCTTAAAGTACACGTACATTTGATATTTATGTATATTCTAGGTGATATATTACCCGATGTCGTACGGGTTAATATTAATCTATCCTTCTATCGTTTTTCGTTTTGTTTCAGTTTAAATCTATAACAAGAACACAATTACCATGATTAATTTAAAAATGTTCCACTACTTAATATTATGGAAATATTTTTAAAGTAAACAGCGTATTAGCTAAATAATCACCGTTCAATACTTTTGTTAACTCGTGTCAGGTTATTGGCCTTACTCTAAACTCTGATAAGTGTAAAATCAAATCATTCTCTAGAGTATAGGTAAATCAAGGATTCTCGTTGGATTACATTTATACCTATAATGACTCACCCTTAAATCGAGTCTATGGAGTAAAAGATCAAGGTATAATATATACTTCTGCATATTGATACCTCATATTGATTATATCACTTGTAATTGTCTTCTGGAATTCATATGCCGTCAAACTTAACACTTTAACTCAGCACCTTGTATATTGTATAATAACCCTTTATTCTGCTATTATACGTTTAATTCTTTACTATGTATCCATAATTTAGAATCCTTATCTTAGAACTGAAATAAAACTAGTTGAACAAGTGCAGAATTGCCTCCTTAGATATATTGGCTTCTAACTAAAAATTGAACACTCCCAACATTCTTATTAACCTGTCATGGCTTCACTAAATCTCTTCTCTCTCGAGAACAGATGTCTAAACTCTAAATGCTAAGTATCTTCCTTATAAAATTAATTCAGGGTAAAATTGATGTCCTACGAATCCTTGAGCGTATTAATTATAAAATAAATAAAATAAAAATAAAAAATAATTTTGATGTTATACTTTATTATACTTATTTTTTTTTTTTTGTGAGTATAGGACTGATACGATAAATACTTTCACCGACCTAGGTCTAGACTGATTAAATTCCTATGCATATTATTTTCTCCACTGATGGCCATCAACTGTCAACAATCATTTTATTCTACAACTAACGTAGCTAACCTGCCGATATTTTATAGTGCAAACAAGTACATTCGATTTAAATGAACTTAAAAAATTCAGTTTTAATATGAATTGCTTAATTCTCTATAAATAGCCAATACATCAAAGTTTTCAATCTAATAATGAGACCCACACTGAAGTACCTCCAAAGGAAAGTCTTTTAATCCAGGCATTTACCAAAGTCACTAAATACCTGAAAGTTTTACACTTATTATAAAAATATTGTTTATAGATTGTGTATTAAAAATTGTAAAATTTTGAGCGAGTTGTCAATAGACCTTATTATCTTTATGAATTGTGTACCTTGACACCATTGCGCGTATACCATATTCACATTTATATATAATCCACCAGTGATTCTTTTAACTAATTTTAGTGAAAAGTATGAGGTCGTGTTACTTTTAAAATTTTTATCATCCCTATTTCTTTTAACTTTTGTAGAATTGCTTAACTTACACTACATAAAGTATTTTTTAATATCTAAAAACAATATTCTTATTTTTTAAAACAATATAATATGTTTAGCTTTGTAATATAACTTATATTTTATAACAATATTATACATTAATTATTTTCAGTGGATTACGTGATAAAATAATATTTTAACAGGTAGGATTCCGAGGGTTTATATTATTACTGCGGGGGTTGAGTCAACTAGTGGTTGTTAAGCAACCGGGGTTGATGGTTTTGGTGGTTGTGGTGGTGGTAGGGGTAGCATATAAAATTTCCGGGCCCTGTTCTGTGTATTATCGATTACAGTATTTGTCCTACTTACGGATAACGTCCCAAACCATCATCTCAACTTGCGCATGTCCATTTGGGGGTGAAATATCGATTGACTTGCAGCTGGTAGCACAAGCAATCCCTGGCCGTTCTCCTGCAGACATTCTATAGTTTGGAGACGGGAAGAGGTTGATGTGAGGTATGCTACCTCTCATAATATTGAGGGCCACATATTAAAAACAAAATTTTGAATTTCCAGAAAAGCAAAGTAAAATTATTTATAACAAGGTAAGTTAAAACAGCGTTCTAATGTCTAAATACATAATTAATAAGTGCATCATTACTATTTGATTGCAGTCGAACCATTTGAATCATACGTCAAAAATTCATTGTTAATATATACATAATATAAACAGGTTTGCTATAATACTTTTTTAAATATTTTTTTTTCATTTTAAGTAATATAATTATGTATCTATCTTATTTTCCATGACCCCAATCAAAATAATTAATTATTTTTTCAATTTTATCAGTATCAATCGGGTTATAATGGATCGCCATAAATGTATGGCAGTATTATTTTTAATTGGATGTGCATTCCAATATTATACTGATTTTGACATCGTGAATTTTTATTATAATCTTAATTCACGCATAAAAGAACCCAAAAATAATGTCAAATTAGAAGAAATGATATTAAAAAATAATAAAATAAAAATAGAACAATTCGACGCAAATATGCTTGATGAACTTAAATCAGGTAAGGACACTGTACAATATTAATAAAACAATAAAATAATTTACTATTTTATAATTAACTAAATGAAATATTATACAAAAGAATATAAGTTATAAAAACGAAAAATATTTATGCAACTATGTACATAACACATATACATATATTTATATGTTCTTAAGCTGATATTATCGTTTTTAATATTCCAGAAGATCATATTAAATCTTACGATATAGATGCTCACATAATCGTATTTTATTTAAACATTCTAAGTAAACATATTTCCTTACTAAAAATACTTTTATGATTATTTCATAATAGTTATATTTTATTTTATAACGAATAGTAACAAAATTCATAAAAAATATAAAAATTAACAATTTATCAAAAAGAACATTGCTTATCCCCTGTATAAGCTATTGAGTTCGGTTTACACATTTTTAATTGAATCTAGGAATAAAATGTATTAAAGTATATATTATATAAATAATATCAATACTTACTTTTTTATGTTAAGACACTGATTGGTTTATAAAAAATATTATATTTTAGTACTTAAAAATAGACTAGATAAAACTTATTATATGTGCATATTACACTGTAGTCCAGTGGTCTTCAACCTTTTTGCACTTGTGACCCTCTTTTTTAGGCCTACATTTTTCGTGACTCACGTAAGTTATGTAAAAAAGCTAAAATTGCTAAAAAGAAGACTTATTGCAACACAATTTTAAAGCTTACGCGACCCAAAAAAATGAGTGACGACTCATCAGTTGAAGACTACTGCTGTAGGCTGTAATTCAAAATATTAGTAACAAAACCCGTTGGGGGAATCACCCCCCTTCTTGACTTTCGTATGGATATTATTGAAATTGTGCTATAATGGAGTATTATCAAAACTTTGTTTACGCCTTTTCATTACATTTGATTGCCACTCTATAGACAGCCCATAGAGTAATATAGAGAGGCCGTTCCGTCAGAACATTGATGCACAAGCAGTGTATAAATTACAGGTTAACCACTTACATAAAATAAAATGTGTGGCTTTGCGCGGCGCGTTGGCTGCTACCTTACTGTGCCAACTTACCAACCACAGCTACTAATGGCCTTAGTCGCCGGGCTCAAGTTCAATAATAATTATTAATTATTAATATTTTTTAATTATTAAAAATAAAATGTAGGAATACGTCTAGTGTGCGACCATAGGCATATAATTAATTGTTTATAATTGTATTATAATATATTTAAGTGTGCAACCCATACAGTAACTTATTATTACTATTTATTATACCTATGTAAATATTTAAAATCGTAATCTAAAATAATTTAAATAACATAATAATAATATTCTGTAATTGCAGAGTTATTTGTATATTTATATCACAGAATAAAATTACACAGGCTATTTTATAATACAGCTATACAATTTTTTTATTTACACAGTATTTAAATTTTACAAATATAATAATAATTACTAACATTTATTGGCCCTTAAAAATAGTAAGCTTATTGTACCATGTTCTGAGTGAAGGTTTTTCGCTGAGCATTTTTAAACTATAGTTGATTTTTAAATTAATGTATGTTGAAGTTATAGATTTTATTAGGAGAGTTACATGATCATGGACTTCTGGTTTCGGAGCTATGTGTTTTTAGTGATTTAAATATATTTGAATTGTATAAAAAATAAGCAAGAACTTCAGATTGAATTTTTAATTTGTTAATAGCTTTATTTAAAAAGTCATGTTGTTTTAAAGTTTTTTCAGTTTGGAAACATATGTTGAGTACATCTTCAGATGGATATATTAAGCCACCTTTATTACCTCCCTTATTTTTTAATGTAATAAGGGAATTTAAAAAACAGTCTCTTTCAACTGAACATAACGAATCTTTGCATATATCACATTTAAGAATATTAGTGAGCTTATGTACTACAAACCCTGATATATAAATTATAATTTCTTTTGTAAAATTACTAAAAGAATAATTACTATTACAACCAATATAATCATGATCCATGATGAAAGCATTTATATCTATTAAATTTTCTTCTTGATTCACTGCATCAGAAACACAACCATGAGAACTGTTATTTAAAACATTGACTGGATCGGCACTTGAATAATGAAGAATGTCTATGTCTTCAAGAGGTATACAATTTCCAGTGTTAATATTTTGTACATCATTAGCTCGGATTACTAATTTTCGGTAGGCAGAACGGAATTGTCTAACCGTAGGATTATTATTGTATCCGCCATGGGACCGAATACTGCCAAAAAAAAGTTCAAGATGATCCTGACTTAACTTATATATTTTTATGTGATCCAACTGATTAGTTTCTATTAATGTTGTATATAGTTCTAATATGCTATTTAAGCATATAACAAATCCAATAAACCCTGTTTTACGATTGGATTGTAGGACAGGTATAAAATCACCATTTTGGTTTTGGATTTTAAGGTCTTTGATGTAGGATGTAATTTTGTTAGTAAATAATTTAATTTCTTCTATATTTTCCTTACACAGTGCTTTTTTAAACCCAATGCAATTAATAGACCTGGAGTTTAATATATCAAAACCAATGTTGAAAATCTCAATAAATTCTATTATAGCATCTGCATGAAGAAATTCTTCAATTTTTAGATTATTTTTGCAAAATTTCAGTGCGTCCGCAACAGACTGGCTCAAAAGTTGTGTCGCTAACTTAACCTTCATTTTTTGTTTGAAATAGAATATATGCTGTTTTCTTAGCTTATTCGCTAGATGGCATCCTTCCTCCTCCTGTAAATAGCATAATTTTTGTACATATTAAAAACTAATTATTCTATCTTTGTAATCTAAAAATTTCTTTTCTTTTCTTTTCACCAAAAGCATTTCTTATAAGCTTAATAATATGAGCAGGATCAAGCATTGATACAATCTTAGTATTACTTTCAGATGCAAAAGAAGTACTTAAAGTATCAATATCATAATTACAACCTAAAAGCTTAGCTGCAGTAATATTGGTTGAGCAACCATCAAATGTTATGCTTATTATTTTTATTCCAGTGCTTTCTAATACATGCAAAGCGTGTTGTACAAGTTCAACTTTTTGTGAACTTTTTAAACTACTAGATAAAAAATAGCCAATTGGTAATTTCCAATTTTCGTTTACACTAACTACTAAGAAAACAAAGCACTCCTTAGCCATTTCTAAACTGTCATTGTTCATTTCCGTTCCCATATCTATACGGTCATAATACTGATTCCCATCATATTCTAAGTGTTGCCGTATTGACATTTCATCCATGATTAATGCACAGTAAATTGTATGAGGAGAATGTTTCACTTTCAGTGTTAAAGCTTTCAAGGATTCCTCAGTAAACCCTGGTTCGGCATTAACATGCCTATACCACTTACTAAGAGTTCGTGGGTGTGGCAAAATAGTGTTAAATTGGCTTTTAACATATTCATATGCTTTAGCAGAACAGAAATGTAAGGACAGTGCAAACTGTCGAATTGTAGGACTATATTTTTTTGGAACTGTTTTGCCCGTATTTTTTTCCCCCAATTCGTTATAAGGTCTTTTTGCTTACCAAATGATTCCAAAAGAGTGAAACTTATATCCTCATCAATAAGATTTTGTTTTTTAAGATCTTTAATAATTGTTGTCAAATTGGCAATTTTTTTATTTTGACGTCGAACAACTTGTTGAAGACTTTTTAGCTTTTTGTTTTTTATGATGATATCACTTGACAGTTTTCGAATACCATGTTTCAAAAAAATTCTACGCGGTGTATCATCTTTACACACCTCACTGGCGGCAATGAATGAGGTTTCTATTGTTTCTATATCTTTTGTCATTGGTATATCTAAACTAGTTTTACAGGAAATATTTGATGTTGTAGGTTCATTTAAAAAGGGGACACTCCTTCGAATTCCAAATTACTTCCAGAAATCTAAAGATTACAATTTAAATGAAAGAAAGAACTATTAATATAAAATAACCATTACAACATGTAACAGTTAACAGTATGGGACTATAAAATAAGTTTATCAATAATAAACAACACAAAGTACCATTCAAAAAGTACTGACCTTAACTAATTTTCTGTTAAAACTTAAAGTATTTTTTGTTTGGGAGGTGCCAATTAAATTGCTCACAGAATCAGTGTCTAAATTTAGAGTAGCAGTGTGTAATATTTGCATACACACATTTACATGTGAATGTATAGACAATATAATTAAACTAAATATTTGTAAATATATACATGCCTGTGCACAAGCATTCAATAAACTACTCCATGACAGCAGCAATAGATTTTATTTGGAAGACACAATTATTGAAGAACAAGATGAATTGATAGAGATGATCTCAAATCAGTCATTTGATCATGATGGTTACCTATGATGGAGTGTGTTACAAACTTACAAACACAACTGTTATACCTATTTTTGTTTTATAAATAAAATATTTTAAAGAAATAACTAGACTATTGAGACCTTCAACTCCAGCTTGTAATAAAAAAAAAACTGCATTTTTTTTGTAATTAATATGTAATAAAGTAATTATGTTTAAGAACTCCAGCCTCCATTACAACACTATTCATTTGCCCCACTTTCATCTACCACATACGTTAGTACATATAATTTATATTCACCAAATGTAAAAAATAATTTATAAAACTATACATTATATTACCTTTTAAATCAAAAGTAATCTCTTCTAGTTCCACAGTTATTATGTTATGTTATAATATAATATTAAATTAAATTAAAAATTAAATAATAATTATAATTTTTTAATTAAAAAAATTGAAATATAAAATAATATTATGTTTATTTTACAATTTTACAATTTGAAATTGGCGGGATTTATGGTATATTAACTATACGATAACGTTCTTTTATGATAATCCAGCCAAATGCCTTACTGCGGGGAAGCGCTCGTTAAATTATGTATAGTTATTAAGTGACTATCATATGTAGTTTTTTCATTTTGTTTATTTGAATGAAAAAGTACAATCTATACAAGTGAGTACAATGAGTAAATGTATGGAATTTATATAATATGAAGCGGTGAAAAAGAAAACATCGAGTAAGAGTTTCACATTAGAAGCTCCTAAGAATGCGTAGACTTTTTAGGGATAAGTAATAATATACAAGTTAAGAATTAATACAGTTAATACTTAGGTATTGATGGAATGATTACGTTCTCGAATTTTATATGATGACAGTTACCGGAGCACCATTATGTAGTCAAAAACGAGATCATCATTATGTACCGTTTCCAAACACTTTTAAACTCGTTTTGTCCAGAAGCTATCCATTTTAATATCCATACCTTCCGTCTCATTAAAATGTCTTTAAAACGTAAAAATTAATAAAACATAGGAAACAATTAAAATAATTTTATAATCAATATGAATGTACTAATGTACATTAAATCATTGGTGTTTATTAGTGGCGGTCAATATCAAAAATTACCTATACTAATAATTGTGGTAAACTAACAAAAAGGTTACCAATTATTGGTTTTAAATATTATAATATAGTATTTTCATATTTTAAAAACAACAGTGATCGACTTCAGTTGAAGTTTAGTATTATAATATTATCTTATCGTCTTTTATCGTAACAAACTACGGTGACGGTTAATAATCATTTAAGATAACTATACAGTATAAACTTATATCAAATGGTATTTAATAGTTATAAAGTCAACTCTAATATAAAAGCATGAAAGTTGTATATAGGAAAATTTCCAGATTGAACTAATTAAAAACCGTAGGCTTCAAATTTCTAATAAATATTTTTTAGGTACTCTTTATAATAATATCGTAGTAATACTAATATATAATTTCAGCTCTACATTGTTCAACTTATTTTATTATCACTGTAAAAGCTCAGTATTAGCTGTGGCTGCAATTTGGATATATAAACTACAATTGCAGTGACCGCAACTAATATTAAAAATCCTCCACGCCCGCACTAGTATGCAGCCTAAATTATAATTTCGTGATTTCTTGTAAATAAATGAAAAGCCATTATATTCCGGTGATTGTAAATACCACCAATACTTTTATTTCGACCTTAAAAATACGTAAACTCCACCGATGATAAAATCCACAGATTAAAAGTTTTATAAACAAATAATATATTAATATTATAGAGAGTGAAATTAACGTTTAATTTTTTGACGATACAAACATTTTTCTAACTATTAATTAATTTTAATTTCTTTATTCTGATGTTTTCGATTTATTTTGATTTATACAGATCCATTGCTGGAAATAATGTAATGTAGTATGTTTACATTCAAAAACTTTAAAATTGAATTAATTATAAGGATTAACTGAATACATTATAATTCATAATATTCACTGTCATAATTTTTTTCTCAAAAGGAGACCTCTAGTCTGAACATAGTAGACCTTATATAATATATATAGATTTATAATATTTTATTCATCGACTACACTTATCATACAGAGTAAATTAAAAAAACTTTTGGTCTTTCTCATATTATTTTACATTATTTTAAAGAATTCGTATAAAACGTATATTAATAATCAATCGAAGTTGACTTCCTATTTTTTTCGGCTAAAAAAACAAATTCTCTGCAAAATTTGTTCGCAAACTTGTTATAAAAAAATAAAACGTTCGCAATCGTGTTTCACCCTTGGGTGCAACACGATTGCGGACGAATGTCATTTATCAAAGAATTTGTTTTTTTACCCCAAAAACGAACGATTGCGAACGTCTTTATAGGCTACGGCTACGTTGCCAAATTTATAATTTCTGAATATGCCTTATTATGTTTGGGAACTCATCCGGGGGAAGGGGTACCATTTCAATCGTATCCCCAATTTGTTTTTGGGATATAGCTTTAAGTTTTTGTGCACAAGCGATGAGACTTGGTGCACATTTCTGTACAAACGATGCAAAAACGTTCGGTTTAATCAGAATTTATTTATTTAATTTTGAAATTAGGGGGAGGGATATTGAAATGGACCTCAATCATGCTGGTTTTACATCAAATTAATATAGATATAGTATTATAGATAAATATTTTAGTATCTATTCTACATCGTGCCAAGCTATTTTATCGTCCGGCTTAATAGTATAGAAAACCCTTATACTATTTAATTATTTTAGAAATTTGTAATTGACTTACACTAAAGCTGGCAACACCGCACGATTAAATGCAGTTAAAAACGTTCGCAATCCTGTTACGGGAAAAGGTGTCTTCACAATTATATAACACCCAGTTATGTTCTAACTTTGCAAGGCTAATAATTATTTTGGATTTTGATTATCACCTTGATCGGTATATTATTTATTTCAAGATTACTAATAACTTCGAAGACTATTAATAAAAAGCTATTCAAGGGATAATAATATTGTAAATAGTAAATACACATTATAATGGCTCATTATTTTTTTTCAACAATTTATTTGTATTTTATCATAATTTAGTTAGACATAATATGATAAGAAATTTATTTGCATTAATGTTATTTTTTCAGATTTGGATGGAGTAAACATAGCTATATCTGTTGATGATTTCAATGGTTTCGATGATTTTACTTTTAAAGTTATGAAATATAAATATTTGTTTGAGCAGATTCATCTAAAGTCCATTAATTTACTTGAAGACATGACATCATTGGAAGTTTTTCCTGGCTGTGTCCCTCAAAATCAATATACAAATGATCAAATTTGTTTAAAAAAAACTCAAATACACAATTTGGAGAATTTGAAACTGGTAGCGATTGAATTGGGCATCAATATAATACAATTGGGGAAAACATTTAATCACACATTAATTATCAACAAGTTTGATAACTTATTAATTAGTGGAACTATTGATAATGGAAAGTGGCATGGTCAAGATAAATACGCCGAAAGCTTTCATAATGGTGAATTCATAATATGGAGACGTGATGGTTTTAATTCAAGCATGTTTAACTTAATAGTTTCCTTCGTTGAGAGTTTTTCTGATAAGAACGTCAATTCAAAGCTAAACTTGAAACAAATTAACAACATGAAATTTAATTTACCAGTACAAGGATTCGATGGATTATTGAAACAACTCGAAAATGAAATACACATTCCAGCGACACTTCTTCCTAACAACATTAACTATGATTGTTTGATTACAGACAATTATGAAACTGTTCCCCGTACCATTCATTTTAAAACTTATAACACTATTTTACTTGAACAATATAAATATAATATAACTAACACCGTTAATTATTTTAAAGATGGTGACTATTATCAAATTGGATTTTATGTTTATTTTAAAGAGCTATTCTGGAAAGCTAACTTTACCATAGAAATTGGCGAACAATTAAACTTAAACGATTTCGCGATATTTAATTTGAAAGGGTTAGAAATAAATGTCACCTTTATACCAATCATTCCAGTGTACATTGTACGAATTTCTGACAAATACCCAATGCATATATCCTCAACTGAAAAGATGATGCCCTATTTTGATCAAGTGTATAATTTAAAAAATCATGTAAAACTTTGCATCAGCAAAAAAATTAAAAGAGACTTAGAATTATCTCTAAATCCAATTTTTGATATGATGAAATTTTTACATATATAATTTACATCTAAATTATAAAATATATATATACCTTAAGTCACAAATAAAGTGTGTAGTATTCAAATTAATGGTATAGCCAATGCAGTAGATTGGTGTTCTTAAAAAAATATTATAGGGTACACGTTTAGTATGCTATCTTATAATACTACTGAAATTTTGATTATTATCTTTAACCTATTTACAGTAACATATAACTATCTATTTCGACGTCTAAATAATTAATTAAATTAAGTATTAACATTTTCACGACATTCAAAACTTATCAATGATAGTTGAATTGACTAATTCTTAGTATAATATTTTTAAATAGCGATCAAGAAATACATGTGGTTTATCGAAATTTGCAGTTATAGATTAACAGATATAAGTACTCGTACAAATTATCTTCATAATGCTCAACTCATTAATACTTTTGTTGGATATCAATCAATTAAATATTTTTCCTAAACGTTACAATTAATTTTAAGTCAAATAATATCAGACTAAATCATTTAATTTCGTGTAGCATACTAAATGAGCATATGTGCCCTTAATTCAGGGCTTTCCATTACCGCACTCAAATCCATTCAATATCGTAGTTTATTGACACACAATATGTACCTAAATTTATCTAAATTTAATCAAATAAACAAAATAACAAAGATTTATTTTAATCTAATTATTGAATATCCTTATTTAAATTAATATAATACGGTTAAAAAATAAATAAATAACATGTGTAATTTTTTTTCTCAAATTAAAGTTGATTCAATTAATGTTATTAATGTTTAATAATCATTAACATTAGAATAAACTAATACGATTGTTTCTATATTGTTCTATATTTAATTGTTTCATCACGTTTCTAATAAATTGCCAAACAATGTTACTCAAATCTTTATAAAAATCCCAAAGCATTAACTCAATAAAATAATATAGAAGTATTTTCGATTTTTATCAAATAATAAAATATATTACTTTTAAATATATATTATATATGTTTCGCGTAGACAATTAAAAGTCAAATATTATTTCAATTCATCTTATATAATGGTTAGGTTCAAACGGCAATATACAACTGTGTAAATAACTGATAGTAAATAATATATAGACTAATAAATTGTTGGTTATGACAATGATTTGATAACATTTAAAAATTCTAATAATATTTTAAAGTTAGACCTGGAGTAACATAAAAATAGTTCGTTTTTGCTTCGTGTGTTTTTCCATAATGTTTGCGGTAGTGAGGAACGCCCATGAATTAAATATTTTTATTGTAGTAAATATATTAGCTAATTATATTGTATGGCTAGGCAAAAAAAACAAAATGCAATTGTTTAACAGATAATATCATACTCCTCCACTAACTTATAATAAATTTGTTGTTGAAATCAATATATTTATATATAATAATTTTAATATTAAAACAGGACAATAGTTAATATTATATAAATACTTTTTTTTTTAAGTTTTTTTTAATGTTTATTAATTAGTTTGTAAAATTTAAAAATCACAGGTGGTGCCGAACCTTATTATCACAAGGTTAGCATAATACGCATTCTTCCTATACAGAAATGTGTGTATGAAATAGGTGATTTGTTTCTTGTAATTGGTTAATTTAAACGTATTAAATAAAAAAATTATTCGTTTAAATTCTACTGAAATAACATATCAACATCTTGCTTTCAAGGATAAAAAAAAGGCTAACACTAACTTTTTTTTATAACATATATTTCTATAATTTCTCACCCAAAGTTGAACCACTGTAAAGTTATGACTACACTGCATACTTTAATTGTTTATTTAATTCACATATTTATTACAAAATATAACACATTTTAGATAGAATTAACAAAAGCAATTCTATATAATATATATATGTATTATTAAATAATTTCTAAAACATTATACACTATTAACTTATGATGTAATTTAATATTTTAAAGAATGAATAAAAAATCAATTTATGATAAAACTATAATTCAAAAACATGTTTCTTTTTATCTTAACATAAAACTTGGATATCCAGGGTCGGAGGGATCGGAAATATGCTTCCTTCTAGAACCGTCACAGAGTTTATGACGAGAATAAAATTCGTCCTCTTAATAACACCAATTTTAAATTATTTAGTTCGGTGCCACTGGTAACACAATATTATTATATACTTAAGATGTGTTTATAAAGTATGGAAATATCTTGTTTTATTGTGTTAACAGAATTTCCAAACACTTTCAAAGACACCTTAAACATAATATTTATTTATTAAACCATTTATTTTATATTTATTGATAATTTGTAATCCATTTACAATTTGAACCAAGAATTATTATTGTATCAATATAATTTTAATACATTAAAATAACCATTAAATTACGTCAATTGTATTAAGAAAACAACAATAAAAATTGCTACAAATTATATTAATAAGTTACCTAACATTTTGTGATTTGGAGTATTTAATTACATGTTATAACAAACATTAAGAATGTAATGCATTATTTCTTCGTCGATAAATATATATAACCTACATTACCCTACAGGGTAGAATGAAATGAAATTTTATAAATTACTTAATTTTATAAAAAAATACTGATGAATATATTACATCATGTTGCCTTTACTACCTATACAAGAATCTATTGATAATGATAGTATAGTATATTCAGTGGCGTGTTTAGAAAGTGGGCCCGGTTGGCAAGTGCTCACCCACATTTTTATATAAGTACTAGACTACCTAGTATAAGTCCAATGCTCAATGCTCAATGAAATTATATATATAATTATCAATGATTTATAGTTTAAAAAAAATATTGTTTTGATTAGGTTAGGTATTTCAATGGGCATGGACTAATTGCGCCTAAAATAAAATTTTTATTCTAGGGTCAATATACCAATTGCGCTGCACATATTTAAGGGACAGGGTACCAATTGCGCCTCTTATATTTTTTGGTTAATGTACCAATTGAGCTTGTATTCAAATTATATTATTCTAATTGCCATGCTCAAATTATTATTTACAAAGTTATGATTATTCTTAAAACATGCAAAATACAAACATCATGATTACATTTAACTCAAAATCGTATTATTATTATTAGGTATAATATCTTTGTGATTTAACCACCTATTCTCTTATTATTGTTAATATTATTTTATTTTCATTTTCATTAACTTAACTGTACAAAGCCTATACGTTTCACCGACTTGGAAGACTTTTACTTTTAACTCGCAAAAAAATCGGTTATTAAGTTTTCCTTAAGTAATGTAAAATGTATTGAGCGCAATATTGGTCTATCGACCCTAATATTTTTAGAGCACAATTGCCAATTGGTATATCAACCCTAAAATGTTTCGAGCGCAATTGGTATATAAAAAGGGAATTTTAAGCGCAATTGGTAAACTCCCATTTCAATAAAAATATAAGATTTTAATATTTATAGAGAGATTGTGGATTTTTTTTTATATTATATTCTATTAACTTTTTCTATTACAATTATTTTTAGTTTGTATATAAATTTGAACGAAATTACTCATTTAAAGATAAATAACGATGTTAGTTATTTTTTTATAATTTAAAAACACAATTCGTGGAACTTAAAATTTTCACGTATAGTATAATACATTTTATTTTACGCAATGACTTTTTCAAATTTTTTTTTAAGGTATTATTATCTATTAATATTATTATGATTCTATAATTAATATTTTATGATATTTACAGAAATATGTTATTCAAATTGATATGATAAGGTATAAATATGTATTATAATAAAATGTACTATTTTTAGAAATCATTTTATCAACCAACTCAACAACAAAAATCGTTTTTTGTATTTAATTCAAATTGAACAAACCCATATTATAGTGTATTAGTGTCCCGCTCTACACCTAAGGTATAGCAGAGTGGTACTCACTTACCTACATTTTAGAAAATTTATTTACAATTTGCAAACAAAAACACTGTAAAATATGTATATTCGTATTCATATGTGTGTGAAAAAAAACTACCTAATTGAATTTAATCGTGACCACAGAATTGCATGATTTAAATATTACAATAAATAGTTAATCAAGGTGATATATTATCATAAAAAAATATCTCATTAAAACTTTAAATTTAACTTAAATAATTATGTCATTAAATAAATTACTTTTTAAAAATATGTAATATGCAAAAGTATAAAAAAATATAGATATAATATTGTAATGGTTGGCCAAATTATTAAGTTTTAATTTTAATTTTAAAAAATGTTTCCTTTTGTCTATTTTGTGTAGTTATTGAATAATTTTGGTAAATTAATTTTTTTATACAATCTAACACCACTAAGTCAATTATAATTACAAAGTATGTAGGTATAATATAAGGTTATTAAGTATAAACTGGTGAATTAAGTATTTAAGTATCATTCAAACATAAAATAACAATTAAGAATAAATGGCGATATTAATAATATATTGGCTGTGGTAAGTTAAATAATGATGTAAATTACGTTCACTTTAGTTCAGAATAACGCTTCTATATTATATATATATGTAGGGTGTGAATGTATTTTATTATAAAAAAATGAATTTTCAGTGAAACTTTCCTTTCCAGAAACCTCTAAATAGTGTGTTTCTAGCTGAGTAGTGAACATTTCAGTGATCGAGAGTATTCGCCATCCTGTATTTAGAGGTATATTAATTAAAAACTTATTTATAGTTAATTTATATATTAGTTGTCAATTAATTATTATAAACTAATATACATTAGGTATAGGACTATAATGCGTAATGTACATAAAAGGTCTTTAACCGTAATGTATAAGCCATTTCCATTTTAATGTTCAAGTCTTCAAGATAACTACCGATAGTTAAAAATAATTAATATTAATGAATATAATATGTACTTGCTACTTGCACAATATTACAAAATTATTCGCATAAAATAAAATATCAATATTTTCAAGCTTTTGCCATAAAGGTGCTTTATATTTATATAATATAATACGGCGCTTGAAAACAAAAACCCCATCACTAGATTCGGTAATGAGTATATACTGGTCTGCTTAATAAAATAATATTTGGAATACCAAAAGTATAAAACTATATATTATTTAATAACAATCGTTATTATTTGGTCAGTTGAACTTTACATTTTTTGAAGATAATGTAAAAAAAGAGACGACGCAGTATTATTTTACTATTTGCAATATTGGTAGTTTATGAGAAGATGAGACGGTATTGGTAAAAAGTGATAATTTAATTTTTTTGAAACTTAAATTTAAATTTATAAATTATATGTTTGAATATTTGAAATGTCTTAAATTAGTCATTAATAGAAATATGACTAGAGCAGTTGAATTTATAAAAAATATAATTAACTCTTAAAATTTGGAATACAAATAAATCTTAAATGCGTTGAAAGAAGCATGTTTGATGTAAAATTAAAACACTTACTCGTAAATCGAAACATGCGATTAAATAAAAATGATTTCCATTTCTTTGCCCTTTTAGACACGCGTTGGACCTACAATAGTAAAGCTTGACTTAAATGTGTGTAAAAAAAAATGACGTTTACAAATAGCATTTTGCCTCTAATCCAGATTAGTGCTTTCTTTCCCCCGTATTGGGGATTGTCTATTATACACCCTTCAGACGATTTATCTTCTGGACTCCTATATATGTTGTTTCTCTTCTTCGTCTTTCTGAACACTCTCCTTTTAATCTATCCCCGTACACTCCTGTATGAACACGCGTGCAAACACATTCACACACACACAAACACCTACGCATTCACACAAACGCCGTCGTTCTAAAAGGCACGTGACGTTAATGGTCTTGGCCGCAGGTTTTTTTGCGTTTCTAATGGATCGATGTCAAAAATGTCGGGACTCGTAAAAACACCCTTTCCCAAGTAAATACGAAAATTAAAAAGTGTTGAAATTCGTGTGCGCTCGTATTTATTTTACGGCCGATTTGGTTTTATTATATTATATATTACTGCAGTATATTTATATAAAGTATAAACGCACGTAAAAACACACACTCACACGTACACATACACATATTATATAAACGTGTTTACTGTATCCTTTTTTAATGGCGGTCCCGAGGTTTTATTTTAGTGTCGCGCATGACGTATAATAAAATAAAATGCGGCGATAAAAAAGAAAATAATTTATATATATGTCCAGATGTTTTGGTGTAAAAGCTTATAGATATGAATCTCGGATTACTTAAAGTTACCGGAAATAAATTCACAGCCTATTCTTAATGGAATTGTTAGTGTACAACAGTATTTTAGTTCAACGATTATATTAATAAAATAAACACTTTATGTCTTCATCGTGTTACTATGTATGTTGGGTGTATTTAATATATTTATTTTTTATTTTTTAAGTAAACGAAATGGTCTAATTTCGTGTAAAAGTATGTAAAAACTATTACGCATTATAATGCATCGTAAAAAATTAATATTAAATAGTATAAAAATTGCATACTAATATAATTATTGATTAAATAGTTCCAATAACAATGAGCTACATGCGAAAAATAAATCAAATACTTACATAACTTAAGAAATTGTAGAAATTGTGCAATCTTAATTTTTTCATTAGTAAAATATATTATTATTTTACATCATAAAATTAGAGACAAGGGGCCAGAGTTTTCTGCACTAAAATGATAAAAATATGCAGTGAATAATTATTATGTCTTTAAAAGTTTAAAATAGGTACCTATTGAATTTAAAAATAATACGGTTATGTACATATATAAGTTAGTTACCTTCTCGTACGTGGCTAAATAATATAAAGTACACTGTGAATCTAAGAATCATGGCAGGCATGATTTAAGGAATTACCCATCAATGATAGGTCAAATTTTAAGTGTAATTTAATTGACTTACTTAATCTTTATTTATATTTTTAGACAATCAAAAAAAAAAACATATCAAACATAATAATATGTAAAAACGGTAGTAATATAAATAAAAAATCTGGTTTTTTTGTTTATATAGTTAATAAATAATTACTATGGACAAAAGTAATTTATGAATGTTTCCCTTTAATATGTAAAGTAAAATATTATAATACAACTTCTCATGATATGATTAAAATTTGTTTTCTATAATCACCTATTTCATTCATTATTCGCACAAACATGCAATTACAAAAACTTCAGGACTCAATAATTATTATAACGTTACATATGCATTTTAAATAAACCAAGTAAAAATGAGATCAGCTAACAATAAATTATTGATAGTACCTACCTATTAATTAAAGATAATTTTGTAAAATATTGCATATACTCTATTTTAAACTGTCAAATTGTATCTAATATGCATAGCTAATTATAGCTAATTATAGCTCACCATCAATAGAATAATTAATATTAGCTAGTAATTAGTACAAAAAGAAAACGTAGATTAAATAAATTCTAAAAGCATTACATAATATTACCTAATATATTAGAATAGATTACCTTTGTAAAATTAAAATTGAATGAATTATTATTGATCATAAATAGTGGTCAGTGCCCTAAATAATTGTCGTTGTCACTTCCGGTTTTATGAATGTGCATATTCTAGCGTTCCAATAAATTATTTCAAGATACTTAAATTACCCAGTATTTAATTTTACACTGTCGAATAAATACCGGCATTCATATATATACTATACATTTTGTTTTTAACATTAATCATATAGATGTGATCTATTCGCATTTCATAAACTGAATAATTTCATACATGTTTTACTATAACATACTAGTATACTACACGTTATACATTAGACAGAGTATTGGGTTGTAACTCACTCACTCATTATTCATCACCAAATAAACACACTTATATAATACAGGGTGGGGCACTGAAACGGCCGATTTTCATAGACAAATTATAAAATAAAAAAAACCAAATAAAAATTAATTATTATTTATTATAATGAAGTATATAACATGCCATTTATTTTTTAAAAATTATGTCCTCAAGATGATGGCCATCTCTTCTCAAACACTCTTCTAGCCTACTTCGTATATTTTCCACTACACGGTGTATCACTTCCAAAGACGTACTGGAAATTTCTTCTTTAATTTTGTTTTTTAGTTCATCAATATTTCGAGGTTTCTGTGCATAGACTTTACTTTTTAAATATCCTCACAAAAAGAAGTCACATACTGATAAATCCGGTGATCGAGGTGGCCAATGAATATCACCATTTTTGGAAATAATGCGATTTCCAAAAATTTGTTGAATAGCATTTATTAATCTTGAGGACATAATTTTTAAAAAATAAATGGCATGTTATATACTTCATTATAATAAATAATAATTAATTTTTATTTGGTTTTTTTATTTTATAATTTGTCTATGAAAATCGGCCGTTTCAGTGCCCCACCCTGTATAATATCCTATATTATTATCGGCATTCTTAATCAATTTTGTTGTTTTTAATTTAAGTGTAAATTAACCTATTATCAACATTTAAAATAACGTATTTATTTTTTATTTTTATAAATATTTTATATTCTTATCTGCATTTTCTAGTCGGTTTTTACGTTATTTTTATTGCAACACAAAGTGGAAACGTTTTTAAATTTCTATGTTCGTTATGCTATTATATAACTAATGCTTTAACATTAAAACATAGAATAAAATCGATTAGAGAACACAAATTATGTATTTATGTTTATGTTTTGATAACAAGGTAAATGTTTTTAAATATGTAAAAAATAATAAAACCGTGTCTATCATTCCGTACATAAATTTAGTATGCTTTGCGTATGAAACAAATACTACAGACATCTGTACGTCTTCTTAATGTATCCACAATCCACATATTTTTTTATGCGTAGTGTCATAAAACAACAAAAACTATAGAACTACTATAATATAAATAGGTGTGTGTGTGTGTACTGCTGCGTAGGTGTTCCAATAACTGTAATTGGATTTTATCTATTCATATTTTTGTAATTAATTCATAGATAATATTTATTAGACTGTTAATGTTCTACGTGTACAGCTATATTAATTCATTCTATTAGCCGTAAAAAAATTGCATTTGAGTTAGTCGTTCTTTTCATGTGCTTTCCGCTTGTCCGGCGCCATTCCTATAAAACATAATATTATAACAAGACACGACGACTCCTTATATAATGTAGATTGTAGATTCATTGTGATATTATTCCAAATGATGTAATACCAATGCTATATTGCCATGTACCTATCATACATCAACATAACATTTAGTCCATACTATTTATGAATTATATTATTTTTATGTTCTGACATTACAATGTATTCTATAGATCGCCAACATATTACAGTTTCGATTATATTGTATGAAATATAGTTAGGTGAATACAATTTATATCTTTGTAAGAATTGTGTTTCCAAGCAGAATAACTGAATATTCACACATTTTAAATCTTCAAAAAACAATAAAATTATTATTGATTTCAAAACTAATATAGTACCATACATATAACATGTAACGCTTGTCATAATGTGGTAGTAGATTGTAACATAATATTATTAAAAAAATATTACAAATTTAACAGTTTAATATTTAGGTATACGCTATAAAAGCGCGGGTACTATATACTTAACCCTATATACTACATAGAATAATCTTTAGTATTTTATACTATGGTACATTTATTGTGTATTAATTGTAAGATAATAATTCTTTTTTCGGGTAAAAAAAAAAATAAAAATTAAGTATACCTACTTTCTAATCCTTTAAATACTATTTACCTTGACGTTTACAAATAATGCCATCAACAAAGCGGACGTACTACAAATGGATTCCAGGTTGAAATAATAATAATAATATATACATAATTAATTAGATTCTATGTATTAAGACACTAAGAGCACTCGACTGTCAACAAATTGTCTATGATTAATGTATAAATAATGCTTAATGTGAGTATAAAACGAGTAATTATAAATGAAAAATAATTAATAGAGGTACAAAGTAATTTTTAAACCTCATGATAATTAATTTGTTTAATTATTCTATAATAAATATATTAAGGATTAGTGGAATAAATACCTAAAAAATGTTAGAATAAGAGTATATTTGCTAATAAAATAATCTATTATATTATTATTTTACTATAGATTTAATTTCATAAAAATATAATTCGTTTTTTATTTATTTTATTATTTAACAAAAAATGTTATTATATAATATGGTACTCTTTTACGTATTTGTTATTGCGGTATAATATTTCCTAAAAATATTTTGAAGTCTTTAGATAAAAAAAAAATGATTAAAATTATAATTAATTTATTATTAGATTTCAGACAGGCACCAGAAATGTACATGTTATACTTATATAAAAAAAATGTCGCAAATGTTTTGAACTGAATTAGCATATGCATATCCTACGTAATGAAAATGTATATACTCGTATCCGAAAAAATTCTTTGAGTGTAGAGTATATACTATTTTATTAGTGTAAGGGGTATATAACATTTTTATAAAAATATACAATGAGTTGACACAACCAGATTTAAAGCACATTATTAATTGTGTAGCTACCAAAAGCTATAGATGTTGAAAAAAAAAATTTTAAGAAACCGAAACTCGAGAATTGTATTAATTTTAGATTAAACTTATGGGAGCTAGTAAACATGACGTTTATTTATCTATGAAAAGAGAGACACTTGTTGTACTCATTAATTTTTTACAGCGGTATATACATATTACTATTATTTTATTCAAAAGTTATTTCTTTCCCTCGTTTGCAATGCCGTAAAACTTTTAAAGTTAATCAAAAATGCTACCCACCACGTAATAAACTATCTATGTCAAGACAGCATGTGCACATCGATTGGCGTTCAATGATAACAATAATAATATTTTTAAATATAATATTATTATACGCTCGACTATTTTCCGATTTACAAATACGTATTAACGATCGACTTTAATTAATCATTATAGGTTCTAGGTAGGGTATGGTCATACGTCATTACCATACGCATATAAAACATATATATATATTTTTTTTTTGTGTTAAATTTAAATAAAAGATTAATTGTACACATTATAAATGCAACAATACAATATTTCTTAAATGTATACCTACCTTCTTTAAGCATAGCTTGTGAGGAAGGTAGAGAGTTAATATTACTTATCAATAATATACAGATTGCTTATGATAACAGGATAAATACGTTTAGTAATATTATACACAAATTATACAAGTTAATTGAAATAAAATTTAGATTAGAACAAAATATAGTACATAGATATATAATGTACATTATATCAGACACATTGTATTTATGTGCGTTATAATAATTTTATAATTTATAGTAATATTATGTCCTAGACGTTTTAAACGGACGAGTCGACTCTAGCAAACCATTGAATTCGAACGGTAGTCCTACTCCTACATATAACAATTATTATTCAAGAGCGTATTTCGACTATTTCATATCACATGTAGGTATGCATACGTACCTTGTACCTTTATATAGGGCTGTTGTGTAATTTATAGATATCGATAAATGGACGTTGGTCAAAAGTTTTACGGAATTATATCACTATATATATCCGTACAGGTATATATAGCCGCAGGTTCCTATTCGCCATATAACAAACCGACAAACTACCTATAAAAATATATTATAATGATCACAAGATACACGCACGCACACGGACGATGCACGCATTGTATATGACGCACGCAATAAGAGGACGCACGTCGTGTACGACTTACTATCTATCTTCTTTGTGCTTTTCACGTATTTCTGTATATTATAATAACATAATATAATACGCCTTTGTACGCCGCACAACCGCGTGCATGACCTCATCTGACGACTTGCTGGCTGCTGCCGATATGTAGGAGCACTGCGCGCGTGATTGATCGATCGGCCGGCCAGCGGGCAGAAGCTGACAAATGTGAAAACCTCGAAGGACGAACTGCGAGCTGTCGGTGCGAGCCGAACGGAGAACGAGAGACAATATTTTACCGGTTGCGGTTCGAATCCGACGACCGGCCGAACGCGCATTTATCATCGTGTGCTAGTCGTACGCACGTACCTTCTCGTATAATAATAATAATAATAATAATAATAATAATAATAATAATATACCGTGTATTTGTATTGTATTAACCGATAATATTAACGGCGGTAAAAGAAATGAGGTACGCGTATACACTACGCATACCGCGGTCCACGGACGCGACGGCGTCGCAGTCATTATACCGCGGTCGCCCGCCGACGTTGATGTTTGCGTTCTCGGCCGGCAAAATCGTTACAGATCCGTCGTCGATAATAATACTGTTGCGTACCGGCGACGTGGGTGCAATCCGGCAGTCCTCCGAGGCTTGCGGTCTGGCGCGGCCATGATGATTATTATTACATTGGGTTGGAAAGCAGTGCTTTCTGAATATAATACATAAACTCTACGATTCGAATGGCTTCCGCGATGAAGCGTTCTCTATACCCGTACACACTCGATTTATTTATGGCCCGAAATACGTTACGGGTGCATAACAGTATAATGTGACATATCGTACGACGAAAAATCGGCGTACGCATCATGCTTTAATGTGCAATAGATCATCCGCAATCGGAGAACGGCGTAGGATGCGAAGTGCGTTTCATATATTATAATATTATATTATGCGATATTATTATGGTTTTCGGTCTTGCGTGCTATATTTTATTCTGTCTCTCGTCTTCGCGTCGAATAATTGTATGATACAAACCAGTCGAGTTCGTTTTGTATTCGACAAAAAACGTGATTTGATTAACAACCGCGTACTGGACATAAAACTGTATAGTGTTTAGATTGTCATCTGAAAGTGTCTCCTATATTATATATTGTATGTATCGTAAATATAATATTATTATGTACGTGTGTATTTTACTTTTTGCGCTCAATAAACGCTGTGTGCGGAGGTACACGTGGAGATATCCTGCACGCGCGTATGTGTGTGTATGTGTGTGATTTATAGCTGTGTTCTAGAGACATACAACTCTTATATGTGTGCGAAACACCGTTTTCTTATTCATACTCGTATAAATAGCGTTATTACGTGATCGATGACCAACCGACGGTCATGGAAAAAAACTCATATTTTATCCTCCTGCGAAAATCTTTAGTTTCATGTCAACGCGCCCGTCTTACTTGCCGCGCCTGCTTCAGTGAATTTAAATTATTACGTTATTGTGATATTTTGAAAGTGTAACAGCATCAACGTATTTATAAGTGCGTATGTGACAAAGCATCCATTTATTATACTATATTAAGACGGAGGACATAATATTATACCATAATAGTGGATTCGCGTATAAGGATTGTGTACTGAGCAGTAGTGTATGTACCTTTTTGCGCAAGTGCCCAACATTTTGTCAGTTAGGTATATTTGAAATATAATATTATTATTCATTATTTATTATTGTAAAATGTATTCCATAAATGTGTAATTTTTCGATAAACAGTTAATAAGGTGATACAATAATATTATCGATATCGGAATACCCTTGTGTATCTACTTATATTGTTTCGACTTCATGTACGAGATGTACAATAAATTCAAATAAATATGTTTCAGAAATTCCGGATTGATGAATTCAATTGATCAAAAAAATAATAATCCTGCACGTCTTATTAGTACAAATTAAAAGCGAGTTTTGAAACTATCTCGTTTACGGTTAAATTTAGACCTCACAGTTTGGAGCCGTAAACTGAATAAATTAGTAATTAAAATCGTATCAATAATCCTTTATGCTCGTATGAAAACAATTGTATTGCATTAAGTTTAAATATACAATATATATATATATAATGTTATTATATATTTTCACTTGAACGTCCCGAATGTATAAATATCAAATATAATGTACCTTTTATTGCTTTTTTTTTTAAATACAAAACATTACCTGAATATAATATTTCATTTTATTTACCCTTAAAAAACTAATACAATTAAATTGTAATACGAATTACGAATCTGTAATTGCTTTAAACATTTCCAAAATGTATTAAAATGTTGATATAAACGATAAATTAATGTAATAGGATCGAACTAAAAATAAGGTAAATGTAGTTCATTACAATGATTTCATTAATGTATTTCAATCATAATACTATTATAATATTTTACTTTTCGTCTCTCGGAACATAGTCGGCCAATAGGTGTATTATTAAATCTTAAATCGATTAGTTATTTGAACGCAAAATGCTTGGAGAAGTGGAAGACCATAATATGTACCTACAAATGTAAAAAATTATTTAAATTTAACATTTTGACACTATACGTCATTACCTTACAGTTTAAACTTGTTACCAGACCGCTTTACCACTTTGCGTTCTCATCATTAGTAAAATGGGTCGTGAGTGTGTTATACATATCATATTACCATTATAATAACATAAACTCTACGTCATATTATTATTTATTATAGTACAGCACATAACACTACACAGTCCATGTACAAAATAAAAATAATAGTCCTAAATTTTCAGGATACTTAAAATGTGGAAATTCCACCCATCTCAAAGTAATATTATGATAAAAAAAAAAAATTAATATAATATTTAAAATAACATTATATCATAAAAATATATAAAAAAAATCACAAATCAAATGACTTTAAATAAAATTTATTTTTATATATAGGAATATTACTTTAAATTTATATTTTTCTTTGGCTTGATATTCCTTATTATTTATTTTTATTATTATTATTATTATAGTACTTTGTTATTGTATCAAAGTAAACAATTAATGGACTTTAAAATATAGGTATAAAAATAATTATAATTTTGGAAATATTTAGAAACTTACTCTATTGTATTGCACATTAGACAATTTAAGATTTTTTACTTAAACATTTAAAACAAAAAATAATAATTATTATAAATTAAATAAACAAAATTTGATATTCAAATGATATTTAAAAAAAATAAGTGGGAAACTTCTGTTCCAAAATATCCTATACCACGAAAAACATCCAAAGGTAAAATTGCCTCCGTTTACCCTATATACGTACACATTAAGTATAGTAACGTAATACTACGATTCTTTTTTAAGCCGATCGTTGTTATTTTTATATTTTTTTATACTTTATTTATCGTCGTATCTTTAGTTAGGTACATTCAACGACCAACGGACATGACCATGCTGTGTTATTATGGCCGGGTACGGGAGGGTACGGCTATATTATTATATTGTGGCGTGCCACAGGTTGTGTGTCGCGCGACAGCTCATGACAACGTTTCAATATAACGAATGGCTGTCGACGGATTCATATGTAAATAATATGTAAAATACTGTGTATAATACTGTTGATAATTGAATTTCTTCGATATGAAATCCCAGCAGTCGTGCCACACACACATAATCACTTCCAACACGGTATTAAGTCGCTCGTGTGTGACACAGGCGAGCGGCAAAACCCCAGCGGGAGGTTTTAAGCGTCAGGCAGATGTTTCTTTTTCTCTGTGTTATTATTATAACTATTACATTTTTTCTGTTTCTTTGTGTACTTGTGTGTGTGTGTGCGTTTCATCTCCGGTGCCCGCCAGGTTACTAAAGGAACTACACTAATAACACGTTGTCGGGATCTTTCATATTATTATTATTATTACTATTATTACAGACTTATACCCGCTTGCCGCGGTATACATTATACTAAACGTATTTTCTCTGACGACGACTACGGCGGCGGTTGTGTAAACAGTTGAGTGTGTATTTGCTTTCGGCAACCAACACGGTAGGACGACCGTGACCGCGGTGGCTGTATGTCTGAGTATTATTATTGTTATTATTATTATTATTATTACTATTATTATTATGTTGTTATGTCGAGAGCCAACGGGAGTGCGCCGGAATTGCATTCTCTAATTGTCCACTCGACGAGCACTTGAAGTGTTTGGACATCAGCCACTGGCTTTGAAATCAAAATATATACTCTACCGTTCTGAAATGATGGCTCGTGTATACTACACGTCTCCTGTTCGCACTCCCGGGTGGCCTTTTCCGTCCCTACGAGATGAAAGACATTTTATTTTATTTATTTATTTTTTGTTCTCAAAAAATCTCATCAAAATATCATAACCGTCCTACCCACTGTTTACTTTGCATACAGTGTTCAATGGCACTTGATGTCTTTTAAATTTTTTTACCTTGAGTCAACACGTTTTATGGAATTTGAATAAATAAATTGTGAATTGATTTTTAATGTTAGTTTATTACAGTATTTTATTTTATAGCTATAACTCGATTATATTAATACGAGTATACTAATCGTGATCATTACTTTATTAATATTATATATTATATTTGAAAAATACACGCATGCGTTCATCTCCTAATACGAGTTTACGATTTATACATTATAGGTTTATACACTACGATACAAATGATGTACCTATCTATGTATTATAATATATTATTAATGTAGAAAACGAGAACCATGATGGTTATCCGTTTTATACAAAAATTGAAAATTGTATAAACTTATTATTATATTAACTTTTCGCAGTAAAGCGTTATTCGTAAGGCTAAAATTCCATAAAAGAAGCACTTAAATGAACTGCAAATAAAATATAAATAACTTGTATGACATTTATACGATACAAGAGGCGTCGGGCTTCATGTCTGCGTATAGGTAATGCTGCAAGTATAAACCGAGGATTACAAGCCGGCAGTGGATCTAATTGGAACTGCAGGGCCAGATCTCATCACGAAACAAATAAACGAAAAGAGTATTACGTAAACGGCTGGAAAATAATGGTTTTCTTTACTTACTCGTCAATTTAGTTGTCCCCCGGTCAGTTATAGTATTTCGAGTTGTCGTAAACACTATTGCAGGCGGATCAGTGGATCACTACGTCTGCGACGACGGACATATAATAGTGTCGTGTACAACCCGCGGAGTCAGCCGCAAGTTGCATTGTGCAGGACGCCGCAATGGATATTGATTTTCCACCCATGACATAATGCACATTATAGTGTCGTTGTCATCATTAGTATCAATTGTGTTCCGTTCGGGACGGTCGTGCGATTTGGATTCAACAGTCTGCTTTTAAACGAGAAATTATTGGAATCGGATCGGGCAGGACGCTGCAAATAGCAGCAGCAGCAGTATAAATCGAAGGATATATAAACAGTTGTTTGCGAACACACATAAACAAACCAATTGCGATGTATTTATTTATATTGTTTGCAGGGGATCGAGACGATTGCAACTAAACTGTATAAAATGTTTAATATATATATATATATATATATATAATATACTAGCCATAGTACTGCCACTACGAATTTATAGTATTTATTGCCCCCGGGTAATTCGGTGTGCGACGCAGTGCCCATTTAATTGATTTTATTCGAATAAATTTATATATATAAACTAAACATATATTTACACGCGGTAGCTCGACTATAGTAGTAATAATAATAACAATAATATGATTTGTATGTTGTGTTAACGGGGTGAGGGATCCGGCGCACACGGGGTTAGGAGCACTGGGGGCAGTCCGTATTTGGCGAAACGACTAAATAAATTACCGAACTAAACCATCGATCGATTTCATGAACATATATATATATATATATATATAGATATATAGGTACTATCGCGTGCAACGTGTACAATTATAATGGCAGCATACACGACGAACGCACACACATCCGTGGCGTATGCGGAATAATAAATATACAATATTATGATAACATATATTATGCCAATACGATATTTTTATTGTTTCCCGAAGTTGCAAATTCGTTCTAAAAATAATTGCACGCGTTAAATTTTCCATTATATCGTGTAAAATAATAAATATATAGTACGATCGCCGCTCTGTCGCGGTAGGGCAGAGCATAATAATAACGTACGTGTGTGTATTATGTGTCTATCGGCTATAATACATAATAATATGTTACGCTCGGCGGAAATTTATTGCAAAACACGTTTGCAGCTGCTGTTTTTATTTTGACGCGGCGGTGACTGTACGACCGCCGTTCGACACATTTCGAGTAGTCGAGGATTTTTTTATTTATTTTTTTATTTTTTTTTTTTTTAGTGTCACCACAATATATTATACGCATGTACGTATATATTGCTTGCAACCACCCCCGACGTGGAAAGGGAGAACAACCGTGTAATACGAATTTACACACAGACACGTCTGCGCGTTGTTATAACGACCCTGCCGCCGCGGTGACGGGTGATAAATAGAGCGGTTAATATAAAAACGCCGTCGCCATATTGGATTCGTTATCTGCGGCCTGTCAACGCAGGGAGCTTGGCGAGAGAAACACACACACGTGTAACGACTAATGGTAGTGCCGCCGAGATTTTTTTTCCACTTCCAGAAATAATTTATTCATCATTAATAAGGTGACACAAAATCTCTGGCACGTTAAGCGTCTAAAGGAAAACGAGGGAGAGAGAGAGACAGAGCGAGGACACGTTACCTATACCTACATAATCGATACCTATAAAATGATAAAACCATCGACGTCGTTGAACGCGCGCATATTTAGACGACGATAAAATATATGTATACCCATTCCATTATACAGCTGATGGGCCGTGTATATGAGGTACTAAATTTATAAAAGAACCGTGGTCCGACGTAAGTCGATTACCGACTTATATAAGTGTACAGTATGGGTTAACTACGATTTGTACGATGAATTTTATTATTACCAGTATACCATGCCACGGCCCGTCGTACCTATATAATACCTATATTTTATAATAATTTAATGTACATAGCGTAGAAATAAATACACGTCAGCGTTGACCGAGTGCACACCCAGTCGTATAATACTATATGCTCGTACACTACACGTGTATATATTATGTATAATGTGTATGTGTATTGTTGCTATACAGAGACAAATTACCAACCATAACTCTGGTCCTGTGAGGCCCCCTCTGTATACATGATATAATACGTGTCACCAGATTATGGGAGTAAGATAAATGATGATGGCGATAAGATATCTTTGAAATATGTTGTATGTTTTGATTGTTTGTCCGTATTACGTCTTTTAAAACGAGTTTTACCGATTTCGTATATCATAGTCAGTCGACCCGGTGTCGTCGTCGTTGCCACTGTCGTGTGTCGTGATTCAAGAAATACCTATACCTATTAAACTACATACTATGTGATAATATGACGGCATAAATTATTTTTTTCAACGATTTTTTCGTTATCTTCGTACAGGATACACATTTATTAGATTGGTATACTTTTTTAAATATGTTTAAATGTCAGTGATTTATTCAAAAAAGAAATATTTAAACATATTTGTTGTATATTAATCATACTAATTTAACAGTAATTTTAAACAAACAGTTGAAAATGTTATCGCCAAAGAGGTAGGTATCTACATTATATTAATATCCACTACGGTCACTACGAATCCAACGTGACCGTTTGTTCAGTATGACCGATTAAACCAATATAAATCATAAACTAAATATTTAAATGTATTTTTATTGGTATGTGACAATCTATGTAAATTATTATTGCTTTATAAATATTATATTAAAATTGCAGTCTGCAGATATCATTGGGATAACGATTCATTAATTTTTAAACCCATTAAAATTATCTTGCGAGCCAACTCGATAGTGTATCATTTATCATCAGTAACTTTGCTGTATGTACGTATAATGTGTATTTACAGTTGTAGAAGATTAAATAAACTATTCTTGGCCTAATTTTAGGAGACTTCTTCCACCCACACGTTTTTATCCGGATTAAACAAACTGACATGACACAATATTATACCTCCTCTTAAAACGCATGTATAATATTTTATGAATGAAACGGCTGTGTTATATCTTGAATCCTGGATTACTTTTTTTAGAATTTCTCAACACATTCAACATAAATCACAATCAATAGCAAGCGGCTTTCTTGTTTAATAAATTACATAACTTCCTACGATTTTTGTCTTACTTGTTTTATTTTTAGTAACTTTGTAATTGAGATAAAATATTATTTTACTACTGACTATTGAGAAGTAAAAGTTTAAGTGCACTCGTCACTCGTGAGACGTGAAAACAATATTTATATTTGCTGCAAATATTTTGAGTTCAATGCGATTAAATTCTATAGTTATATATTGTATTAACGAAATCGATCCGGTTGATTTAAATTGATAATAATCATTACCCAAAATCGTTATTTATTGCATCGTTTTATTTTTTTTTATATATTAGGGTCCTGTGTTGTCTGACATATTTTAAACGTCAAATCGTAATGCAATAATATATCGATACGATCTAAATAGGCAGCGGCTGCAGTGTTCACGCACACACAATGAACACAAATACTCTGGCGATTTAAGGATGGGGCAGCGCTCGATTGTGGGCGCTCAGTAGAGTCAGTCAGCTGCCACTGGGTCGGCGTAGAGACACATAAAAAAATGAAATAAATAATAATAATAATAATAATAATAATAAAACGACACGACTCCGTGGACGGAGGAGAGGATCTATAGTAGGGAGCACACGTCACATTTATATGAAGTAGTCCTCTCCACAAAATAAATAACAAATAATAATAATAATAATAATAACAACACAACAACGCCGACAGAAAGGAGGACCGAAAAAAACGACCGAAAGAGCGGTGGGCGAGTGAGAGAGAGAGAGAGAACCGGCGAGAGGGAAAAAAATGAAAACGATTTATCACGGTGTCGAGGTTCGTGTGGCCTGGGATAAACAGATTGTCTTCGCCCGGGCTACGGGATTGTTAACATTATTACTTTTATTGTGGCCCCACGTCAAACGGATTCAAATTTATTGGCCGTTATATAATGGGCCGCCCGGGTCCCTGCAGGATATTAATTGTAATTTATTGTAATGGTTCTATTTCTGGAAGGTTAACTGAGGGGAATGGCGTTTTGAAAAACCGGTAGCGATATATCAAAGCCGGCGACGGCGGCGGCCGAGTTGTGTAGGTATATATGGCGCGTCTATAGTGTAGTGGTGGTGTAGTGTAGTTTAGTGTAGTGTAGGAACAACTACACTGTGCCGTCGCCGCCGCCGCCGCCGCTGCCTGACAGTTCGCCGAGCGTTTGCCGCGCGCCCGAATCGAGCAAAGGGTTCCCGGGGGTAACGCGGTCGGCGGGGAGACAACCGCGATGAAAATGATTTGTAATCGTGTTAACACCGTAATATACAGGGTATAGGAAAAGAGATTAGGCCAATACTAAATCATAGGTTTATAGAGATTAGCCCTTTTCGCTTTTCCGTTTTTATTTTTATTTATTTTTTTACAGCCTTGCATGCCATTTTATGAACCCCTCGCGTGCGTGTACACATAATATGTGTGCGGTCGTTTGAACAACTGTGCGCATTTCCTCCCCTCTTCTTGGATAGAGCGTGTAGGTATATTATATTGTATATTATAATATAATATCTGAACTTAAAGGTAAGTTGTAGTACTTTAACGAGTTATTCGTGTCAAGTATATACTGGCGAATATAACTACTATAGGTACTATGCTTATTTTGATACGATTCTGTTTCGTAATTTTTTAGCTATAATTTCGTTCTTGGGTACGCACTTAACTGTAAATGATGAATTAAACACAGTCAATAATTGTAAATTAACAAGTAGATACCATCGACAGTAATATTACGGCGCAAACGCGTCCCTGCGGTGTATCCGTGTAAAATGAAAAGAGAATATAGCATTGTAGTACCTATACATAAAATGTGCTAAACATAATAATAATAAAAAAAATAAGTACGTAATAGAATATAAAAATCCTGTTTTAAATTGTATTAAATATTGGTAGGTATACTAAGTTAATAATAATACAGTCTATTCAACATCAAATTACAAATACAGATAATAAAAATAATAATAAGATATAATGATTTAAGTTTTGGATCTATTTTAAGAAAATTTTGTTATTATATAGGCAGTGGATATATATTATACAGTGGCAGATTAAGTAATTTGCCACTTACAAGCAGGATATTTTCCGCCATCTCAAATTAAAATATATTATTATAAATACATTTTATTTTTTAAGTGTGAAAAATTTACCGCTCCAATCACCTGATCGTCCTGATCACTTTGCCTGTAGGGTAACTCGACGGTGGGCACATATTATGACAAAGTTATTAAGAAAATAGGATATAAATCATTAGTAATAAACACGAATTAATAATTTCAATTTGAACCAACACCATCGGTTACTATATTTTCGTTGTAGTGAAATATCTCTTAATATTCCCGCTATCGAAGGTTTCGTCGGTTTTCTAAACGCTTATAACACAAATTTAATTTTATACAGGTAGATACATTTTCTTAATTGCAAACAGATGTAATCTCTGTACAGATATATTTTTATAAGAATCATGGGAAAATTTTGTCCCGGGTTCGTGTTTTAATGTACACACGATTTCAATGAGGTTTTTTTCAAACGCATGAGGATGAGATGAATGTTTAGATATAATTTTATAATACACGCCTACGTTGTCATATAAGAACCACAAGCATCATTAAGGTTAACACCCTACTTTAATTGATTGTTATTTAATTTTTTTAAATTGTATAGTGTTCACCACTGGTATAAAATTATACCAGAATTATTTTAAAATAGCACTTCACGTCAAGTGTTTTTTTTCCAGCATGCATGTTGTAGCGTTATTGTAAAGTAAATTAAATATTTCCATACAGTAATGACTTAAAATGATATACCTTAACCTAATATTAAATTTAATTTCACTTAATTATTTCAAATAAAAATGCAAAGGGAATAATAAATTATAATAATCAACAGGTAGTCCGTTTCAGCTCATAAACATCTTAATTTATAGCAAAATTAAAAACATAACAAAACAAAGAATGAATAGTTGAATAATTATAATATATTCACATGTATAATATACATATTTCTTTCCATGCTAGTTTTATTAACAGTTAACACTCATTATTTTGAAAAGTGGGTACCTAAAATGTTTTTGAAATTTTTCATTTTAAATCATTTGAAGTTTTATAATAAGTGCATTCCGCTCATCTAAACTTCAATATATAGGTATAAGTTAATTAATAAAAAATTAATTATTCTACAAAATTTAAATTTTTATATACAAAAAAGTCTCAAGAAATTGTTATTTTACTTCATATTATGAAATTAAAAACGTGTGTTGTCAATCAAAAATTCAAAATATTAAAAAAAAACATAGCGATAAAAGAAATAATTTTTAAAAATTATATTTTGTATATACTTCAAATTGATTATTTAGTTTTAAAAAAGTCACCCTGTATCTTAGAGCTATATACGTTTATATCTTCTACAAATTTTCAGACCGTGATTAACACTTTATATTTAACGTTCTTTAATTTAAATTATTTAGTTTTCAGTATTTAATGAGACGCAGAGGGGAAATAACAATACCATTTAAATTGACTGTATTCATCACGTCATCACTATACCTATTATATTATGCGTATACAGTAAGGTGTTTTTAAATGTGTTGTATCATTAAGAAGAAAAACGTTCATTCCCATAATATTCCCATAGTTAGTAGAAGCTGTCATTCAATTTAAAATGATTTTTTTCATACGAAATTAATAAATTTGTACACTTTTAATAGCATACACCATTTTTACATTACCTAGTTTGATTATAAGTGATATTTTAATTTAATGTTGAATTTATGTAAAACAAATCTTGCGTCTTTTCAATAATGTAATTCACACAATGTTACTTCGCGTTTTTACTATTATTAAATACTTATCTAAATCCCACTTTTAAATGTCATCTTCAAAACTATAAATTAACAATAAAAAAAATAAAAAAATGACTTTCATTTCGTTGGAAATTTGATACCAAATTACTATTTAGATTTTATTTTATACAACACATTTCTTTTGGCAAAATTGTGCATTTTTCAGCGATATCTCAAGACGAAATACACATTTTATTGCATTTTAAAGTACTTACTTCATAATCTATCTATCTACGATTTAATTCGTAGTTGTTTAACATCTATATTTAATTCCACGAGTTCAAAGACTTTTACGGTAGTTGCGTGTGTATATGTGTAGAATGAACATCACCATTATTATTACGAGGAATGCATTATTCTAGGAATAAGTAGGTTATAACTTATGACTTATAATATTTAAGTATATATTATTTTAACCGTATATTTTCATTGTACTTATATACGATGGACTAATGGCAGTTTGAACATATAGAAACAGAAAAATCATTTTTAGCCACTAATTGGCCTCATTTACAATTCAGTTTTTTTACATCCTCCCCGTACAGTCTCGTCAATACTAATAAATTACGTCGGATTAATATTTCAACATAGTCATCCATCAATGTGCAACAATTCAATGGCAAACGTCGGCAAAATGGTTTTTTATTTGTATTCGTATTTATTTATTTTTTTCCAGTCAGATTCTGTCCATAATATAATATTATAATACTGCGGGCATTGTAGTATCCTATTCTTCGGGAATAGGAATGTCCCGAGTTAATTAGACCATTCGTATTCTCCGAGTATCTATAGGTCCTCGTGGTATACAACGGTAGAGGATATCGTATTCAGGACTCGCCGTCGGGCCGAATTCAATGGATCGTCCACTACTATACTTCGATCTGACGATAATATTATAACAATGATGATCACAGGAGACACGTATACATCGTTGTCACACACATACACGCACAATACAAATATATGAATACCTACGTCTTGATGAAAAATATCAATTGTATGACAACATATCAAGCGATGACGTTACGTACGACCGTCTTGAACGCGTAGTGCTCGCACAGATTTTTAATATAAACAATTAATTGTTTGTCGACGACCCAACCTGTAAACCCGTTATCCGACTGACACGTCCTTATACGTAGTACGATTTGAAAATAAAATATTTATTATTAACATGTAATGTACGTCCAAGTCATAAAATGTATAATTCGAATAATGACGTGACCACGTCCGTGTACGCGCAACAGTGCCTATATAATATAAAATGAAAAATAATTCACGTTTATAAAATATTATAGTATTATACCCGTATTCATCATGATTTATTTGTCAAATATATTAATTTTTATTCCATTTGAGTGGACGGCGATTATGATTTAATCGTGTTTGTTTAAAGTTTCATGTCATTATCATAAACGTATTACGTTTTCATTATTTATAGAATAACTTCGTCTATGTTATTAACCATGTTTTTTTTCTAAAGGAAATGAATTTTTTTCAATCAACAGCCACCGACAACTAAATATTATTGTTTCATTTGTTTTATATTTTTTATAATCAAACATATCAATACAAAGAAACTAATTCAAATTCAATAGTTCCAAAGACACCGTATCGATTTAGAAAAAAAACCATCATTGTACCCCAAAAAACTTACGATTAAATAGAAGTTTTGATAGCGTATATTGAATAATTCCCTTTGTTCGTTTTATTCAATAACTCAGATTTTTTTACCAGTTGTATTGGCAGCATAACTACAAACAATGAATTTCAACCGTATTCTTTCATATTATTCATCGAATGACCAAAATTTGCAATCGTAAATTTCCGCTTGAATCACCTCCCCCGTTTACACACAATCCACAGCAGTTCCCTCTCTCGGTATAGAATCTGGTAATATTTTTGTTGTCATGTCTGTCTGTTTGTTTTTTTTTATGTTATTTATGTTCCAAGCACCCAAAACCAAATATTTCACTCGACTTCCTTTCAGCTCGGCGATTAGGTATTTTTCTTTTGATCTATGCGTGACCAAAATTCTGGCGCAGAACAATAATACGCATATGACGCCACTGGTGTTACGGATGTCTTATATTATAGTGACATATCTTAAGCAGACCCAGTGATCTATTTTAAAAATGATTTAGGAGATCCTCTAGAACACTTGGCAATGCAATCTGGGCGCGTGTGTGTGTTATGATGTCAAGGAGTGTGCAAAACTCATATTTTGAAAAATTAGTGGTGCGTTACTTTAACTACGTAGGCCAACTTAAAATATTTGAATCTAGCAAATAAAGATAATGATAAAAAAAAATCATTAATACCTCTGATGTTAATATGTACATATCATAAGTTATAACTAGGTATAGACATAAAATATTTAAGTATCAGTAGTATCATTGTGTAAATATTATTGTAGGTAGGTACTGTTACAAACTTGAAAAGTTTTCTCTTTCTCTTTTTTTTTTTTAAAAAAAAATAATGTATTTAGATTTCAAGTAATATTATAATTTATGTCATTATTTTTTTCCCTACAGTCGTTAGGATTATTTTACAACTGTATAGTTAATTTCTCTAGAAATTGAACTGTTGTGAATTATTATATAGTGCAGGAAAATACTTTTTGCATTATGTCTATAATACTGGGTTTGATACAATGACGATACTTAATAGCACTCAACAAGCCCTTTTAATTATTATCTTGTGATCGTCAAAAAATTGTAAATATAACTTCTAAAAACTAATAAAAGATAAAAAGTTCTATTTCTTGATTGTGAAAATAGATCTAATGTCACGAAATTTTAAATAGTTATCGTCTTTACCATCACTCATTACTACAGTTATTGCGTTATAAAATTTATAATTCTACAACATTTATTGTATTATTATCAATTCTCTAGCCATTTAAATATTTATTAAGACTTTCACGAGTTATTAGCTAATATACTTCACATTTATAGTAATTTATTAATTATTACATTGGCAGATTCCATAGTTCTATACAAATTGCATTTAAGATATAAAATGGCTACACGGACTTAAAACAAAATATATACGTTTACTTTAATCATTAAATATCTGATCATCATTCACAATTTACAAGTCACAAATGTTGCAAACTAAATAATGACAAATACACTATATGAAAATGGAAACGGTAAAATGCCAACATGTTTTAGGAGCAGGTATCGTGGAACAAACTGTGTGTATAATGTACAGCGACGTATTATACGAAGCATACTATGCCGTGTGTCACGTTCATAAAAAATTAGGGAAAAAACAATGGTAAATTCCATTTTGTGTTCGTACGTGGTATAAATGGATACAAGCTAATTTATAGTCAACTCTAAACCTCGGCAATGATTAAGTGAAACGACAATGCAGACGGTCGAAAACTACCTTTTAGAACGGTTATTGTGCGCACATTTGTCGCCCACTTATCATTTGAATGTACGACCATTCTATATATTTTCCACATGTGTGCGAATGTGTGTGTACGTGCGTGTTTGTGTATTAACGCAAAAAAGGGTTAAAAAGGATTATGAATAACTGTCATCATTTTGTACTACTTGTATTGTATTTTTTTTCTTTACGATTGATATAGAAAAAATTAAAATGTGAATGTTACCAACGTTTTATTTATTCATTATACAAATATTATTTTCTTCTACGTACGTATAATTGTAATTTCATGTACACGTGCGTATGTTGCGTAACGTTAGCATGGAAATATTGGCAGTTGTAAATAATTTATGATGTCCAAGGCATTTTCCGTGTAAATATAATACATTATATTAAACGTTTATAATTTATAAAAATATTTTTTTCCGCAAAAAAAAAAATGCTGCTCGAACAGCTTGGAGTTGCGCTAAAATTTCGATGGTTAAATTATTTTAGACGCCAACGTACAACGCTGTGTTTTATCATGAGTACATCCGTTGACGTTTACCACAACGAATTCGTATTATTCTATATAATATGACATTTAGACGTTAAAATTTAGTATGATGATTATTCAATTTCATTAAAAAAAATTCATCCACAACTCCGTTGCCACTATATTGTGTATTACAATAAAATGATTACACGAGTATTCAAATTATACACGTTATGAAATCATACAAATACTTTATTATTTACAAACATATAAATACATAAACGTTAGACAAATTAACGACAACATTGAGTGTCAGTCAATATAAAGTAACATTCTAATGTTTTTTTTTTTTTTGTAGAATTTAAACTTGTATTTTAATTTACCATCTACTTAGTATGCAAAATTGAAAAAAAACTCAGCCAATACCTATTGGTAATTTGTGTGAGTTTTTTTTTATAATTTTTATTAACGATTATTTTCAAACGATTTAAATATATCTTATGTGAACCCTATAAATACTTTAATAATAATATACACATTACTATTAATATTAATGTAGGTTACACCCGACCGTAATTTTTCAAGACTTTATTAGCCGTCCACGCTTTTCGGTTTTATAAATACGGCTAATTGATCTTATTTATAGGTTACGATATTTCTTTCGTAATGAGAGTAATTCTTTACCTCTCTGATTTTAGGTATCTAACCATGTTTTTATTAAATTAACGATTCCAGCAGTGGGACCATTTTTTTTTATTATTATTATTTTCATCAAACGAGGTCGTTATGTTAAACTACTCTATCGTATAAAATTTATTTTATTATGAATATATAATTTAGGTTTATTATGGTATACACGTGTTTGCACTTTGTGACTGTATTTTGGTGACAACGTTTATCCATGTCAGATTTGGTTCCTAATTTAAGCGATGATATTATAGTTGGATCATACATCATGTAGTTTAATAATTAATAGAAACATAATAATACCTATAACTTAGTATGTTTACTATTCAACGAAATATTTAAAACTAAAGTGAATTTATATGTTATCATTATATTGATGTTCGTTATGGTTAATATTTAAAGCCATTATGGTTTTAAACTTAAAGCTATTATTATTATTTTATATTTTTCAGCAATAATTTTTTATTTTTAATATTATAGTGTACTAAATAATTTATAAAAGTCGTAGTTACCCAATAATACAGTCATTTGTTCAGTCATCCCTATTTAAATAAATGATTATAGTGATTATTATTTAATAGTTACCTGAAAATTATATGTATAATATGTATTACATATCTTATTGATTTATTTATTTTATTTTTATTTATTGATTTGTATATTATTACCACAGAGAAAAATTGACATCGATAATAATTTGTTAATAAGTTATATTTATAAATTGAAAATTTTTTAAAATTGTTTAAATAAAAAAGCAACAATTAAGTTGATCTCTGTAAATAACACTAAAAATATATACGTTTTGTACATTTAGTTGTATTATTGTAATACCATGCAGTTTATTAGAAGTTCTAATATCATATAGTTGTATAAATTGTGGTGCATTTTGTATATACTATGCAAATTCAATAAAATGATGTTATGTATCGTTCAGAAATGTAAGTACCTGATAAAATGAAAGTTGAAATATTATTATAATTAAGAAACAATTAGTGCAAAATTAAAATATTGTCTACGCAATTAAAAAATAAAATACTGAACTGTCATTTACTTGTTATTGAGTATCCCCAATACAGGTACATATGCAGTATGCACATATATGTGTACTTTATGAAATAAAATAATAATAACTATCATATAAATATTATAATAAATGGTTTTCAAAACACCGTAACAAAAAATATAGTTGACAACAATACTTTTTAAACCCTCGATGTTTTAATGTGGAACGGTTTATAGGTGTCCCGATTTTAAACACATTGCTTCCGTTCAGCAGTTTACAAAGGGTAGTCGAACAAAGCGTGTCGATAAAAATGAAAAAAAAAATGTGAAATTTCCTATAATATATTATATAGGTTGGTTTTTTTTTCATTATTATTACCCACCCCTCAGCTATAAACGCAACCAATGAACCATTATTAGGCCCAAGTCGTATGCACACGCAGCAGTCACGATGAGTGTATCGGTTTCGACCGCACAGTGCATGTTGTAGCTATTTCCAAAAACCCTCCATTGTTATGTTTCCTTCAATTTATCGTTGTGTGTTTTTTTTCTTTCCATTTTTTCCAACCCTAAATAATCGGATTTCCGATATCTTGTGGGGCGGAAAATTAATTTTTTCTTTCTCCCTTCCTCCCCCTCACTCTCTCAACTACGCATCCCGTTCACCACTTTCCAAAACATAACGAAAATGCATTTATTATTTATTATACCTATTATATATATCACGCGTTTATATTTTATAATATACGAATATTATATCCACGAACAGTGGCAACGAGCGGCGGAATGTGGAGATGGATATAGATGTAGCAGGAGGGTAAAATTACACATGCGATCCGAAAACAATTTTTGTATATCATTTATTGTGTTGTGTGCCGCCGGGTTAATGGAAAAATGAAAAATCGAGCGCCTATCGCAGAACCGTAACGAGACATTATAGCCATCGCGGGAGCGCATCGTACAGTCCGTCGATCGTGGTCCTGGGGGGGCCCTTTTGTCGGCGACTCTCGAAAAACGCCAAATCACGCTGACACGCCGATAATAATATAAAGCAACACATAATAACATATATACATACAGGTACAACGTTATCCATTATTATACCGTTCTCCTCTGCTTCTTCTTCGTCTTTTACTTCTTTCTCTCCATCGAGCCTTCCTCCTCAACTCTTTGTACGCGGGTCTTTTTGTACACACACTCACACACACACACAAATATGCATACCAATATATGCCTTATATACATACACCAATCTAACTTACAGTCCAACACCGTATTATAACAACACGTCTTACCACCGTATACATTAAAATATGTATACTGTATACCCGTGTTGTATATGTTATATGTTATATACACACGTTCGTAATACGTGTTACGGCTCAACCGACTGCTGCCGCGGCTGTCTGTCTGTTATATTATTATTACAACGGATCTCTGCGCACTGCGGTGCAAGCAGTCTCGACCGGCAGCTGTCCTTAATACTCGCGTTCGGCTAATAATTTATCACTGATAGGCACTTTAATACACGTCATATACACTATATGTGATGAGGTACCTATATAACATGTGTGTGTGTGTGTGTGTGTCTTATAACGTGTGCGTGTGGCGTGTGATATAACAGGCGGTCCCGCGGCGTCTATAGGCGGGTAGGTTTATATAGGTATTATAATAATGTATTATATTATGGCAATACCTATAGGTATATCATAGTGGTATGGTTTGTGGTAGCCGTGGTATTATATTATATAGCTTGTGCCGCCGTGTCCCGACACGGTTTTCGATGACGGACAATTGATTAGTCGGCCGTACGGTGGCGGCAACAGCTAGCCGAAACACGAACCGGCCGGTCCTTTTTTTTTTCCAAATGGACACGTCAAAGTGATTTTTAGGCTGACATTTATACGCTGCCGCCGCCACCGCCGCCTCCCACTCAACCCTTCACATACCACTTTGCCGCACCCCGCCTATTCATTCCGATCGATCCGATTTCGTTTACACTCAATGTTATATTATCTTTATGTACGACGTATATTATACGTCGTGGCCGACAACTTTACCGCATCGCCATCAGTAGTCACAGTCGACACGCCATACCACCGCCGCCGTTCGGTAACGCTCATCGCGTATATAATGTTTTGTAATAGTGCGGCGGTTGACCTTTAAATTGTTAACATTTTTTTTTTCTCTGTTAATAGCAACTTACTGCGGTGTCGTGTAGAATCACTGCCGACGTGATTTTCTTTTTGCCTTTTTCACATGAACATGTAATAAATTGATAAATAAAAATGTGTAATCGACGACGACGGTTGTTTTGCAAGAAAATCGACTATACCTACTAATGGAGATTGCTTTATGACTACGATTTTATCACGTTTTTTCTCCTCTCGAATATTCGAATTATGTACACGCGCTTATACACATGTGGTAGGTATCTCGTTTCTGTAACGCGGACTAAAGACAAAACGAAACAAAAAACCTATACAATATTCTATAATATTCTTTTATAAACTATTGGCGTACCTACACATCGGATCAGACGCGGAGAGATGCGGCTGCAGAATTGTTGTTTTTATTTCTTCACTTTGCTGTACGTTATTTGTATTCGTTGTGTACACACAACCAGCAAAACGTTGCTAATTCAGCTGTTTGCTACTTATTTGTTTTTTTTAACCATTTCCGAACGTACTCGTTGAAAACAAGGTTCTAATTTATCGTGGTTTTGACTGTATTTGCTTTACGATTCGTTCGATGAACAATGTTTGCACGCGTATAACGTATATATATATATTAGCTATTATAATATTCTGTCGGCGTCTGTACAATATTTACCACCATAAAATAAAACGTCACGTAGTTTAATGGAAACTCAGTGTTACTGCAAGCCTGAAATTATTATTGTGTCACGGTGTCATCTTGTATGCATGAATACATGCTCTGTCCCTTTCAAAGGTCGTTGTTTATTCAGATTCTACTACCGAACTTACTCTATCTTTTTATAAATCTCATTGTGTACAGCACACTTCATGATGCATAATAACTCTCACGTACATCTCTCATTTATTTTTCGTTATAATAATATTATTATTATTGTCGCATAACAGTTACAGTTGGTTTTTATTTCACAATTGGTACATAAATCGATGTATAATATAACACCTCAGATATACATAATATGCACGTACATATTGGCGTATTGCTGTACATACATTTAAAAACATTAAATTAAGAGTGTTTGATTTAATATCAAATAATATATTTAATAAATAAACAATAACGTAATATTATTCTGTATTATCGTATGGTTTATTATTTTTTATGTAAGTATATACTTAGTACCTAATAAATATTTATAATTTATAGGTACTTAACAAAATAATAGGTATATTGAAACTAAACTAAACAGGATAAAAGGGAAAACTGAACATTCAAAAAAATAAAACTTTTGAATGGAATAAAAAAGGTAAACTTAACACGTCTATAAGTATAGTGCATACCGGATATATACACACACAGTTATTTTATGAGCAAAGAAGATCAAACCAAATGCACAGCACATGGATTTCAACTGAAAGTCAAAACCTTTTTGTCAGACACAGACAAACAGAAGCTGATAAAGTCAAAAATAATATTCCCGAGTTTCTCTACCAAACCCTAAAATAAAACAAGACAGCAAACAAACATGTACTAAAATTCATAGAAAAAATCAATATAGACAAATTATTGTAATACAAAATATAACTTCAAATCAAAACTAATATTATTCAATATTGATATTACTAAGCAAAAATGTTTTTATTAGTTTATGACGATGTTTTTTAGGTTTATTTTTAATATAAAAAAATATAGTTTTGTTTTTATCCTTATAGTATTTTATTTTAAGTAATCATAATAATATCATTTAGGTGTGGTATAATAAATCATATAACGTATTCTATTTTATCTGTTTTTAAAATAATATTTGTATTTATTAATATTATAATAAATTTACAAGTTTCTTAATATATTTTAATATGATTAAACTGTATTATGTATTATAATATATTTCAATGAATAAAAATACAATATTAAATAAATAATTCAAAATTAGTTTTTCGCCATCATAGGCTATAGGTATGTTTATAAGGTTGTTCATAAATCACAATAAATATAAAAAGAAATTATAATTATAGGCACTTGAAAATATTTTAAAAACATTATTGTCCATTATTAGTAGATTTTATATATTTCTATTTATGTGATAAATGGATTTCATAGATGAATCGATGAATATTGTAATGGTTTGAACTGACTCTTTTGTTTAATTACCTAAGTATTTTGAAATTATGGAAACCACAAAGTCGTTACATAGCTAACTTTCTTTTTATAAATAGTTTTTATTAATAAAATATTGCTAATGATTCGTTATAAATAGTATTTGTCGATTTCATAATTATTTATTTTTTTTTTTTATCAATGTTCATTTTAGTATATTATTTTAGTTGATTCCAAGATGATTGATTACATATTATCATTTTACATCAACCAGTATTTTATATGAATTATAAATAATAATAATAAAAAAATATGCTTACATTCCAACTATACATCAGTATCTTTGACAGCATTATGGGTAAATGTTATGTATATTGGAGTATCAGATTACATAAACCATAATAAAGAAAATATTTTCTTTTTTTTAAAAAAAAAATCGTTTTTAGTTTTTTTACTCATTAAATATTTTTTGTATATTTAAGCTAAGTTGTAATTATTGTACCTATTTCATTTTTTATTTTATATCTATATATATTTTATAAGAATAAATTGTTGTGTTTAATGTAATAAAATAGGTAATCTCAACTGCCACTCACCACGTTCTGGCTATATATTTACCATTAAGAATTAACGTTGAAACATCACATTTTGTTCCATGACGAAATTAATTCAGTGCCGTTCCGTAAGTCTGATCATTCTCTGTTATTATTTTTATTAGTATAAGTTTTTAATACTGGAGTTATAATCATTAAAAAAAAAAAATCCTAGTATACTAGCATAGCTACTATATAATTAAAGCATCTGCATTTAATTATCACCAAATCATAATCGTAGCGCATCTAGATACTCATTTACACACTACATAGGACTGTAGACAGCGCATTGATCATAATCATTTTAATGAATTTAATTTCAAAGAGACGACATTGAGCAATTTCAAGGTGATTGCTCACTGGTTTCAAGTTTCCGGTTATAAAGATTTATATTTTAAGCTATTACGGTCTAGTTTTTTATAATTTAAAAAATAATTTGGCTTAAAAAAATATATATAAATACTAAATAAATAAAGCATTAAAAACTCATCATAAGTACAAGTTAATGGCTTACTATCTATACGATAATTGTTATTTTGAAATGCAATGTTTCAATTATTGTTTATCATTTGTTAAATCTTAGATCATTTATCATTATATAATATAAATTATAAAGTCATATTAAAGACATTACAGTAAGTACCTATTATACAACTTTATTAAAATATAATAACAGGTTATCATTTTCAACTTTATTAATAAGCTTAGTAGTTACGTAAACATAATATAATGAGTAAATCAATATATTTTAAAAATCAATATTCATTAAGATTTCATTGAAAATTTAAACATTGTAATTATAATTATTTTAATGGCTCTTCTGTAGTAAAATAGGTACTATATTATATTATATCATATAATGTATTATGTATGAATTTTAAAATATATTAAAATTGTACTTACAATATCATGTATCAATAAGCTACACAATTTAAAAATCAATGGAAGATAATTTAAATTTATAAAATTATTACTTTTTACTAAATGTTATTATTATTATTTTTTTTTCATTAAGATTTACGACTATTTAGTTACTAGAGTTATTATGTTTAATCGTTTAAAACGTCAAAAGCTTATGCATGTTAAAACTGAAAGATATCATATTTTTCTCCGCGAATGCGGTTAATTAGTTTTTGAAGATTACCATTAAGATTCAAAGTAAACATTATAATGTATAATCGTGCTTATTAGCGATATAACATCTTTCGATCTTTCGATTGAGCAATTCAAACTTGATTACATTTTGAAAATTAAAACGTAAAACGTGTCGGAACCGTTAATACCAATAAGATTATTTATACACCTAGGCTAACGTATAATTTAGTATTATTGGACTAACCATTTCGCAAATCGAAAGACAGTTATTACTCAAGTAGGTATACGTTTAATGGCTATATCATATTTTATATCGCGTGGTAAACACGTTTGATATTTTGACGCTCGAAATCGAATGCAATCAATTTTTCAGCGTTTTGTAACCGCCGTAATCTCTAATAACATATATTATATTGAAACATACATAGGTATAATTTTATCATACTCGTATTACTCATTATACCTACATATCGAGTTAACAAGCGGCGGACGCGTAGTCTATAATGTTAATGTTCGAGGCGTATAAGTTCTATAATAATAGGTACCTAAATTATTATAAATACAGCAGACAATAATACAAATTGTTGCATACATTTTTGCATGTAAAAAAACCACAAGTTTATTATTTGGTATATAGGCATACGCGCATATTATAAGCCAATAGCGAATTCGGGAATGTTTATAGACGTACATTCGTGTGCATTATAATATTGAAAAAAAAAATGTATAATAATAATAATAAGTAAAATACGCGACCATGCCCACTTGTCTGTTCGCGTTACCATAATGATGTGCAACGCGTGCAACGGAGGGTATTCGTTTACAATGATCGTAATATACTGCAGGCCTATCCCGTGCGGGAAACCGGATTCGGAGGAAAAACTAAAACTGGAAGAAAAAAATCCGAAATAATAATGCGGACGTTTCGGTGGACCAAATACACGCAGGTACGCGCGCGGCTGCGACCGCCGCCGCACGGTATGTTATAAAGGAGACAAACGTGCATAATACAATATAATATAATGTCATGTATATATATATATACACAATACACGCCTGCGTTGCACTTATCTGCAGTAGGAGATCGGATCGCTGCAAATCCGCCGCAAAGACAATGCGAATTCAACCGCCGCTGCGGCGGGTCCTCTAAAATATTATCCGGTAGCGGTGAAACTCTGTCCGATGAAAGGCACGTCGCCGCCGGTGACATAGATTTCGGATTCGAAAGCCGAGTGCAGCCGTACAGTATTCGAGTCGTATTACGATTATAATAATAATATATCGTCTCTTGCGTTGTGCTCGTTGTCGATCAAAACACACACATCGCTCAGTATAAAAACCGTCGGCTACGATTGCGTCCCAATACATGATTCGTACGCACGCGAGTAGCTGTATAATAATATATTGATTATGCCATTGCGATCGTGTCAGTGTATCGATCGATAGTAAATCGTACCGAATCCGTTAGGAAAACAGCGTAAACTGCAGCGGAGGTTTTCTAGTTTTCGTCTTGACGAAATTCGTGCAGAATTAGTCTTTTGATTCCAGTTCGAGAATATCAGTCGTAGAGTGAATATTTTGGTGGGTCATTGTACGACAACACATTTTACGACATTATCGTTCAAAATTGTTACTTTTTGAATAATTAATTTTGTATTATTTTTCTACGAGAAATTAATAAAATATTGTAATGTTACATGTTTACAGAGTACACTCTCGTCAACCAGACTTATGAGTGCGAGAAATGTTTTTCAACAGGATATCAGAAAGTTTTTACACAAAAGAGAATAAAAAAAAATTATAATTTATGTAGGTACTATAATATAATTTAAATGCATTAGTTTTATTAATTTATTAATAGTATTCATATATTATATTATTATTTGCATACATTTTGTACACTAACAATCAATTTTTAAGTTAAAAAAAAATTGTTTCTTTTTTACGTAATTTCTGTATAAATTTGTTTTTTTAAAAAAACTACAAATTCATTATATACCTAGAGGTTCCACTGTATATTATTGGTATCTTATAGACATTATTTCTTAAATTTGAAAACGATTTTCTGTTAAAGTTTTTAAAAAAATGTACCTGTTATTATACTATCATCGTTAAATGGTATCTAAAGTGTATAAAGAATGAACGTTGACAACCAATGAGAGTCATTCTTAAGGACTTGTAGATTCTAAAATGGTAAAATAAAGCTTTAACTGACAATAAATAAAAAATAATTAAATGTAGTAACTCAAATTAAAATTAATTACATTTTTGTCCAGCTATTAATTATTTAACTTTTATGGCATTTGCCGATATGAATAATAGTAAACTTTAGCATTTTATAATATAAAAATAATATCACGTCGTCAATTATCTGTAATAATAAAAAAACTGAGTAAAATTAAAATAATGCGCTTATATTATTCATTTGTAAAACGAAGGTAACACATGAAAGTATAACGTCTTTTTATAAAAATTCTGACCATACGAGATAACCAAAATTATGTTTAAATACCTAATATTTCAATGATGTAACATTTAAAAAATTATTATATAAAAGTTAAATAATCATAATTTGTTAGGTATATGTTTATAAACAATTATCTAAAACACGTTGAAAAAAAAACAAGTTGAAAGTTAGTAGGTCTTCGTGCATAGTTGGAAATTTGTCATAGTATAATATATTATTATGTATTAATAATTGTATATATAATTTGCATGTATTTATTTTCGTTAATTTGTTAGAATATAAATTTTCGGTCGATTTTAAGGATATTTAATTATTAATGTGATTGTCAACGTGTTAAATTCACCACTATGATATGTAAAAAAGTATATGTACACAAAGGAAATGGTTAAATCAGCAAGTTACACTGGCCTTCGATGCAATAATAATATGATTTAAAAATATGTCCTATAAAACCTATAATGTCTGATGGTCACATAATAAGCGGATACCGCTTATTATTTTCAAAATTTTAATAACTGTCTTGTTAATAATTCATATTACAAATGGGATATAATATCTCTGTGGTTTTAAACGGTTTAATAGTATATCCTACATTTGAAATAAATAGGTGTGACAGTATAAATAATAATATGTAACTATATTTTAAATAATAAATTATACATTGTTGTTTGTGTATAAATAAAAAAAAATTATAGTGTAACTTGAAATTCTTATGTATTAAGTGTTCTCGCCTTCTTTAATTACATCTTTTTTGTTTGCCTTCTTGCCATCATAAAGTTACGATTATTATTATTATATTCTCCATCAACAATAAATCGTGTTTAAATTAATTTTTTATTAAAAAATTTCTTATTAATCATTGACATTGTTTTAAGCTATAGGTACGTTTGATTTTTGTAATTTTTGGAATACCTATGTAATATTTTTAGATATTATTTGAGTAATTATAAGAACTTGTTTATTAATACCAATACATTATAAACTGTTAAATCCAATATTAATAGCAGTTGATGGATACATATGGTAATCATATAAAATATTAACCATACCTAAATTTTCACAACATCGAATTTAGTTGTTATTATTAAGCGGTTATATTGATATTAATGAGTTTCGGTAGATAATCAATAATGTGGGCTGGTCAAAACATAAAAAAACCAGTCTGTTATTAAACCTATAAATTCTTGACGACCTTAAATAACACTTAATAGACTGGTTACAAATAAATTATTTTTATGAATTAATTATACTTGATAAATTCATATTATATTATTTATATTATAGTTAGCTGTACAATATAAGGGAAGTACTAAAATTATACAATTTAAACAAATATGCATATTTTTTTTCATAATAATGTAATAATGTAATAACCATAAAATAGTAATATTATACAATAACATACATAACTATACTTTTAATGTGTTTTGAGTTTTGTAATTATTTTCATTAATATATTAAATAATATTATATAAAATGTTTAGCACAAGGTAGGTACACAAACAAGTTATATATAAATCAATATTCGTAAACAAACATACTAATAATGCTTTCAATCATGCAAAATTACAAATAAAAGTTACTAAATCTGAACGAACAATAATAATAATGATTGTCGACATGCTATTCTCCTATAATAACAAGAATTGACTTATAATTATAATGTAGAGATAGTAATTTATTTTTATATTAGTAATACTATAGTTTTGGTCAAAAACATATATTTTATAATATATATATATATATATATTTAATATAATATAATAATAGGTTAGATTGAAGAGTAAATTAACATATTTTAAAAATTATATCATGTTTTTGAAAATAATAACATAAATATTTTGCGAAAAAATCAATATTTGCAAACATTGATTTTTGAATTACCATAAATGATCAAAACTGATTTCGCATAAAAAATTCAATTTTTTTCATAATTTTTTTTTCTCAAATTTTATAAAAATAACTGTGAATTTTTTATTTTATATCATCAGAGTGACTAATAGATCTACTTTGTAACTAGGAAAACTTTTAAAATTGAAGATTGAAGTTATACTGCTCTAAAAAAAGGTAATAGACAAAAATATGATATCATAATAAAACTCATACAGCTATTCGCTAAGTTCAGAAACCAAAATTACGTTTATGTATCCCTTGTTTGGTTAAAATAATAATCGTAATAATATAATTTAATGATTCATTATTTTTAACCATTATAGTAAAACCATTTTCATCATCGTCTTTAATAATATGTTTTGGGTATCATTATTATTCTACAAAAAATTGTTTATAATTTAATTGAACCTTTATAATAGCTCACACGCAAACTATAATAATATAGATACCTACTATTTACTACTAGCTATTATACCTTATACATTTTATAATTGTTTATTATTTATTAATATTTGTAAATGAATAAGGTATCTATATATGTATTTTTAATTTTTGTGTCAGCGCCGTAATTGAAATTGAATACTGTAATTTATTTATTTTAATTTTTCGTGTAAGTAACACTAGATTATTTTTTACAAAACTAAAAGAATTAATATAATTAACAATGTTGTTCTTATAAAAACTACTTTTCCATATAAATATAATATATTTATGCGATTGGCAATTTACCTGTAAAAAATAGAGTGTAACCAATTTGAATAATAAATGTTTAATCAGCACGATAAAGTAGGAAATTTATATTTATAAAGCAATTAAGGTTATCAAACACCATTGAGTAATATTCATTCAGAGCTGATAATATCTAAGATTATACAGTATCAAAAAGTTACAGCGAAAGCGTAGTCAACGTAAATTGCTTGTATTGCGCTGCATCAGTATGGGAAATTGAAGCCAACTGCCAAGTATATGCGGAGTTTTGCAAACAGTCGAATGATTTAACTTGAATCAAAGTCGGCGGGATAACGAGAGAACGCAAAGAAATCCTTGATTCCAATAACACAATACAAAGACAAACATTTAATGTATGTACATAAAATCCACCGATAGGTACTCGGGTCTAAGAAAAGTCATGACATAACTCATAAACGTGTATACGTTTCTCGACAATGGGTGAGTTATAGGCCTACCACATGGCACCATTGCAGGACAAACAAAATATAATATAATGCTACGCAGAAAGTCGAAACGCAATGCAATCACTCTAATAAAACAGAAAAGTCCAGTGAAGTCACATTGCAATAAAATAAAATAGCGAGCTATAGTGTTGGGTATTGTAATTTATGCCTTTCCGTGCCTCGGACTGACCACATCGTAAAGTAAAACGTATAATAAATAAATGAAAACTATTTTGTTTTTCATTATATTGGTTGGCAGCTGTTATGAGCATGTGTATAGTAATCCTTATGCTTCAGTCATCCGACCGGTAAACCGGACAATCTAAAACCAAACCACATCGTCCATCAGCTCGGTCAGATTGATCAGTGGATCGTGTTGATGATGTAGGGGGGAGGGGGAGGTGAGGGGTGACACGCACAACAATACCAGTGACGACGAGTTATTGTCCGACAGCCCGACGACGTTGACCGATCGGCGGCGGTGGTCAAACAGTAGCCCTTTAAATAATTTTCGCTTTAATATATTTTATCCGTCCGCTAAATCCCGATCGTCACAGTCATCATAATATTGCGTTAATATTATGTTTTGTGCTGTTCGACACGACGCTGCCAAACCCGTAAATCGTGTCTCCGCGACGCAATCCATAACAATGGGGGTTTTCGCATTTAGGTTCGCGTCGGCGGTGGTATAAAAACATTCCGTCGGCGGCCGGTGGACAATAAAAACCTCCAGAGCTGCTCCGAACCACCGACCGTCCGCGCACATGGCCGGCGAAATGTCACTATAAATCTGTACTAAAAAAACGAAAATAATCCGCTGCGGTGCGGCGTGAACGATAATTGGCCGGCGTGCTGCGGACGGATCGACGACGCGCGATCCTACACGAACGCGCGTTGCGGGGATGATGACGGCGGCGGCGGCGGCGGCGGCTGGACGAGACCGGTCCGAATCTCCATACGAAACGCTCGGCACGCTGCTGTGCGCGTAACGCTATATGGTCGCGGAGAGGGTAAACGGAGAAAAAAACGAAAGGGAAAAAACCGTGCCCGGGCGGCGGCGATGGCGGCTGCGGTCCCGAATAACAACTATAACGCGGTTAATAATACAATATGAGAAAAAATAAACCAAACGATATAAAAAGAAATGGAAAAAAAAGTAATAGTACGACAATATTATTATAACCCACCTACATTATATATTAGACGTGCATACACGTAGTATAGTACCTATAGCACGCGTAAACCGCTTCCAAGACCGGTGCAGGATTCTTTGAAGACCGGGTTCTTACGCGAAATGACTGAGGAAAAAAAAGTGAACGGAGCACACGAGTATATAAGTATACGCCGCGCGCGATGTTATATTATTGTATATTATAAGGAACCGGAGATGTGTCCTTTGTGATCCGAAACCGCCACCGGTTACACGGTACTTGTTTTAAAAAAAAAAAAACAAAATTTTTTTCTCTTCTCCCGACTACTTAATATATACGCGTACGCGTCATCATCTCGCACTGTATACACAATAATATTATATATACGCGCACGCCTACCCCCCTCCCCCGCGCCAGCCACCGTCACGACCGTCTCGGGCTATCTCATCTACCCCGTTGGCCGGCCGGTCTACGTCGAGCCGACAGATTTATTTCGTACGAGTATATTTCCTCTGCTGCAGCGTACACACGCACACACACACACACTAACTGTCCTCGCCGGGCTACACAGCTTCTCATACATATTATGTGGTTTGCTGCAACAGTATGCGTATAGTAATATAATACGCTGTATACGGTGGCGGCCGACCGGGCCGGTGGTAAATTTTATCGTCGGACAGGTCGTCGGCTACCGGTCTTCGGGGCTGAGGCAGCAGCTGTGATCTGTGCGCGCGTACGTCGGCGCAATAATAATTCACTGTCGTCTCTCGGTCGGTCGCCACACTGCCATCGTCGTCGCTGCCGCCGCCGCGGACTGCCTCTATCGGATGCGCACGACCGGCGGCTATATTGTAAAGTGCGATAACGCGTAAGATATACTACATCCGAAAGAGAGAGAGAAAGATCACGGCCCGTCGCTGATGCTGCACACGTCTTAATAATCGTCAACTAAAACTCACCCGTCGCACGTCGCTGCGGCTATACGAAGAATATGAAGATAATGTTGCAGTCGCAGTAGATCTCATTTAGCATACCCACCACCCGGCCGCGTAGGTGGATGAAGAAATTCAAATATTACTCGACTATTTGAATACGAGTCACGATGAAAGAGAAAATATTCGTAGGTATATTACAAATGTTAGACAAATTTATAATGGATTTTTGTTTTATTTGACTGAATTTAATTGTTTTGATTTCCTGTTGTAATGTGCCTATAGCAAGCCCGTCAATTCAAACAACAATCAAAGGAAAATAATTCACTCTCTCTTTGTTGTAATAAACGTTCTCACTCAAGGTGACATGGATGAGAATTTATTCTGTTGAGTACTGAACATTGCTATAATACATATAGTCTTTATTTATTTATAATCAAGACAGTATTTATGAATCAAATAATGAAAAAGCTTTATAATAATATAATATATACTATGTTCTTTAGGATGACAAGTGAGCAGAATGATTTGTCTTCAGCGATGTTAATAATTCTTCTTTTATGAATTCCCAAAATTCTAGTTAACTTGGAAACATAACAAAAACGAATGTTCATAACGTTAATATTTAAAACTTAGAACAAGAAATTTAACAGTCGTGATGTAAGTGAAAACGTTCTCATTAATAACTCAAGTTCAACACTTTTTAAATTCTGAAATTAATTATTATTTAAACGTCAAAACTTAGTTTGAAGTTATAAAAATATTATGTACATAAAACAGTTTTCAAACTTTGAATTTAAGAAAAATAGTAAAAGCTTGAGTTAACGTTAAACTACTCTTAGTATTTCTAGTTGTTAAATTTAATTCTTAACTTTCACATTAACGGTTTATATATTTTGGAACCAATTTAATATTTTACTAGTGCGTGTTGTGTTGTGTTTTTTGTTTTAATATGTATACATAAAAGTAAAGTAAATAATAATAATAACATAGGTACAAGCATTGTTCTTTTTAATTAAAATAAAAAATAACGATTATCATCGTAACACGGTCGACATGACGTTATTGTTGAACCATCTGGCACTCGCGTTGCTCAAAATTATTATTACTCGATTAAATCCTTCACTACTGACCCGAAATTAAAATATTTAAAAACCAAATATTTATCGAATCATCTGGAACATGCTTACAACACCGATAAATAATAAGAACATGTTAATAAACACATATAGGAAATCGGGTAGTATATAGTATAAGCGTAGGCATACGGTTTGGAATACACCTATAATATTATAAGTTTTATGACCATAACGGTATTATTATATAAAACTCCAATAGAGTTTCGTTCCATTTATATTACATAATATATGTAATATTTTAACAAGATATATCTGTGTACTGTGTAGGTGCACTGTATTATTATGTGATGTGTGTGTATAATTCAATCTTGAAGGCGTGTATAAAATGATCGGTGCTGGTTACCACCAAGCAACCGCGATAAACTCAATGCGAGTACTGTGAGTAGACATAGGTACCGCATCAACTGAGTCAACAAAATAGAGACTTATCATAGCAATAAATGAAATATTTTTTTTTTTAGATTTTATCAAATTTTGTATGTAAATTATTAAAAACTACAATTATTACAAGTATATATAATTTTATGATAAATCTATTGTAATAAATACAATTTATTTTTCCCAATTTTGGTTCTAATATTTTGGTATTTTGTGTATTCAATATACCATAATGAACCTTAAAAAAATAAACCATGTACGAGTGAGTATATTACGCTTTTAAATTATTGCTGCATCGACAAAACTCAAAGTTAACTAATATAAGGCAAGCCACCAATAAACTAACAACCTGCAGCGTAAATTATTTAACTGCAACTTATTAATCATTGGTGTTTTTATTTTTTTTAAATATACTTACTTACCTATTGTATAATATATGCATACGCACGCCACATATTTCTGTGTATTAAATAATGTATGTTTACGGACTCAAAGACAGTCATCATCTACAGAGATTTATATCCACCAGTTGCAGACATTCGAAAAACAAGTGTGAAAATATACATTTTCTGCACTGTCATACAACTTCACCTGCTTATATATTTTTATATTATATTATATGAAAACATCTACACAACGATTGGAAAACTGGTCTTATACGCTAAACACACTTGTCGTGGTGATGGCGACGTGTCAGTCTCGACGCAAGTTGATCGATGTACGTAATTATTATACACGTGAAGATGGTCTTTACGTCCAAGAAGCTGTTCAAATTGTATTTGCGTTTTATAATAACACCTGAGTTCTATCAAGTCGGTTAATATATTTTAAAAAAAATACAAAATTATAAAATACTTATATAGTTATCGAGACTGAGTTAATTATTTATAACGTTTTAAAAATATTTCAACAGTTGTCAACGCTTACACTGAATCACCAGCTACTGGAGAGCATTTGCTTTGAAATAGTGTCTGATTTCATCGAATTTTTTTAATTACCTACATTTTGGTAGGAAATTGAAATATGCCTAATACACTATAGTAATACACATATATAGACAGGTCATGAGTGGGATTGTTTTGTATAATATTATCTATTTTATGTCGTTATTATTTCACTAAATTTTAATTACTATCCTATAAACTATCTTTATTGATAGAAAATATGTTTTTACCTTCATTTACAAAAAAAAAAAAATCATTAAATAGGTATATTAAGTATTAACTTTTAAGTCAAACTTAAAAACATACTTATCTGTCGCACCATAACTCATTATAGTAACTTACATTTATTTAAAAATATAAAATAAAAAAAAAATCTAGTATGTATTTTTAATCAGTCGTAAAATAAATAATTAATGATGTAGTTTTGTATTTTTCTTTAGGTAAAAAAAAACCAATACGTTATATATATATATATATATATAGATTAGGTATGCCTTGTGTATTATGACTAGTTAAATAAAATAAAAGCATACAATAATCAAAATTGATTATAATCAATCACAATTAATGGATTTCGATAAAGAGATACGAGTCATGAAATATACGGTTTTGTGTAAGTTTTAAATATTGTTGTAACATAATATGAGTGAAAAATTCATTTTTATTCCAATAGATTTAAATTTTGTTTTAAATAATAATAAAAGCTTATACTTATCGGGTCCGCTATCTAACTCATTTGCCAGCTGTTCAAAAAACTGCAGATAATCGTAACGTATTTTAATGAAACAAAAACATTAACCGAAATCCATTAAAATGTGTTTTTGTTGTTGTTGCAAGTGGTTTAGTATACGTACGCTGTTATAAAATGGAAAATAGTTAGTACATATCCAATAGGAAGTCACTTCAGAATAATGGTGAATTATTTACTTCGATAAATAGTTCGAAGCAGAACAGTTGGGTTATCTAAAATCTTTTCAATTATGTTTAACAATAATATTGTTTTAGCGCAGAACTACTATGTGTACTAATATAGCAAATATATACAAGTACAATTCATCTAACCGACGCGTTTCAGCTTTACAAAATATAGACAATAGACAGTATACTAACAAAACATTATATTAACCATGTGCAAATAACTCTAGAACTTGGTAAAACGAATACAGCTATGTGGATTTAGCGAGCTAGATAGATGGAATCGGCGAGGTCTTGTGATAATTTCGATGGGCTTTTCGACTTCCGAGTAGATATTCCGAGAACATTAATAGTTAGTTTATACAGGCAAATTCAATCAGATATACAGTATGTGTACAATATACTTTATTACTATATAAACAGCTCGGATACGATACTATACAGTCGGCGAGGGCGCTAACTGAACAATTAACTATTTCGTACTTAAGGAAATAACTGCAGTGTGCAAATTTACGCGATTTCAGACGCATCAGTTATATTAATATATGGTGTCTTTCTATTATATTATATTATACACTCAAAATAATTATTTTTAATTTCGGGTTCACCGGCGGCTGCCACGCGTTTAAACGCACCCGCTGTAACGAAGACTTTATACATTTTTATTATTTACTGTTGGACGATTATTATGCGATAGTGAGGGCTCGTCTTCTAATTATTAAAGCGGTTATAATATAATTTACACGTAGTCAAGTAGCTGCTGGCATCATGACCGGGTTGCGTGTTCCGTCGCCACTGCCGTCAATTACTAGAGTACTAGACACGTACTACACCTCGTCTTAGTCCTCTCGCTGTCTTTCTCCCTCACTGTGTCTCTCTTTTTTTATCTCTCACTCACTCTCTCTCTCTCTCTCTCTCTCTTTCTCTCATGTCTCCGTATCGCCGCGTACCTCTTCAGCCCTCACGGCAGCACGACATGCTCTCTGTCATTATGAAAATTACCACATCACTTAACGTTATTATACTGCGCGCCGCCGTCTCCTTAAACCCACAGGCCATAAGACGATAATTATATACTTATATTTACTTATACACAATATACATATATAATATACATGTATATTTACGTGGAAGTATAAGTTTATAAAGTACACACACACACACATACACACACAATGTGCGTAATAACATGTTACATATAGTGTATAATATATGTACATTATGTTATAATATGTATACATGGGAGGCGGCCAAAGACGACGAAATAACAATAATTAGTTACGACGACAAGGAATGCGCCGCCACCGCCCGTCTTGGCGGGTACCTATTATAATAGTCGTCCATAGTCTATATGTATTATTAAATACCTGTGTAATATACATGATATATTTCCACGAGCAATCCGACATGCAATTGACAGGTCGGTCGCGTGCGTGTCCGGAAACCTATCCTCTCAAAGCGCGTACTATAGGAATATTATTATTATTATTATTGTTATTATTATTATTATTATTATTATTATCTTTGTCATCATTGTCGTCGTCGTCATATGCATACGAATTATTGCACACTGCAATTAACAGAAATCTCATTTTTTTTTGTACGATAATAACCGATAATAGCTGGTAGTTAATTTTATTATAATTATAAACAGATATAAGATGTAATATATGTTTAAAATAATATAAATGCGACCAATCTACAAGACTCGATTCCTCGGGGTATGATAATGTATAACGTATATGCGTATTTTTATACCGTAATATTAGGTAAACTTGTGTGCGAGCATTGCAACCGAAAAAAAACTTATTATACATTAATATATTATAATTTATAATATATTGTAAGAATGATATTATAAAAAGCAAAAATATTAAACGAAAACATGACATGAAAGTACAAGTCTACAATTAAAGTATTATACATTTACGGTTTACACCATAGTTAGAAGTCATGCATAGGTAATTGGATAAAGAAGGGAGTGGAATATTTACTCCAACGAGTTGGGATATTAAAGTTAATTTGTACCAATAAAGAGCCAGGTCAATCAGTCGTGACAGACAACAGGATGCCGGAGAGGAAATAAAAGTTTGCAGCCCGTCCTAGATCTGCCAAGTGCACGCAACTTACTATAATATTCGGTAATTTTTAAAATTTATTTGCAGTATGACTGTTCAGCATATGATATAGATATTTTTATAAAACCAACATAATCATAATAACAACACTACAAAATATATTATTATTAATATTATTACTTATCGTAATATTAAAAACTATATCATAGTATAGACATAAACAGTTGTACACTGCAAAGTGTATTGACATATTATAATGATTAATATTTTGTATAATTTACTTATATAAATATGTTTGATATAAATAAACGAAATAATGATAGTGTTAGTTCCGTATATAGTTATCAATTATCTAATAAACTTAACGTTAGGTAAACATTAATTATACAAGACATAGAAAATAAATTAACTTTTAATCGTTTAAATTGTTGAGAGGGTTTAATCAAAACGAAAAAAATCGTGTAAATAGTAATTATAATACATATGTATAATTTACATTCTATATAATAATAAGAAACACATAATATGTATAATAATATAGAGTAACCATTCGTCCTAATTTCATAGATAATAATATTATATACGTGGATAAGATATACCTGGCCAAATATAAACTCTTACACGAATAATCATTGCACCTTAAAATAAAAATGATGTTATTACTTATTTCTTACACTGACCTTAATATGTAGACTAGTTTTAAAAATAAAATACAATTATTTTTGAATATTATACAATAATGTATTTTGAACTCATAATTTATTACAAAAGTTGTAATTTTTTTTTTTAATAACTTGACTGTTTTATAGTAATTTTTTTTTGTATTTTCTTTAAAAAATTTTGTTTAAAAATTTATACTATGTCTATTTAGAAGATTAACTTGTTTTATAAGAGTTTACCATTTTTATATCTAGTAACCTATATAATATATTTTACATGATATAAAATTTAAGGTTTATGAGTATACTATTTAGTATTTACCATACTTATAGATGGCAGTGGGTAAGTACAGTTCCTATTAAAGAAAAACAGTTATGAATCCACTAATTGCTATTTGCTAAATTTTAATTCAAATTATATCTTCTTTTTATATTATTGTAATAACTAATAAATAATTAATATTTGTTTATGTAGTATTTTAGAAGTTTTATTCTATATTATTATTACCAGTGGCAAGGATACGGAATCCACATCCTTAATTCCACGTAATCATTTCAGTACCTATTTATAGTAGTATAGTCTAAAATCACACTTGATTATAATGAATATCTTACTACGTATATATGCAAGTATTATCTATTTTTCATTTAATAAGTAACTCCTGGTTTTCAGCACACGATTTCAGTATCATTTCAATATATTTTTATTTAAGAATATCGATATTCGTATCATATCATATTATCACCCATATTAGCCAAGACTTATTATTTAAAATTCGTGTCAGAAATTTTCCCATCAAGGTTTTAAATAACGTTTAATTATTTTAGATTCTGAACGGAGTGATGAATGTATTGATTTTACAATGATGTGTGTTTTTTGTTTTTTTTTTGTTTTTTTTTGTTTTTGTGTCTATGTACAGCATAACTAGTCAAAATAATGCTTCAATTTCAAACTTTGGGGGTGGTTTCCAATGGCAAAGTGGATATCCTTGGTGCATTATAGAGGTGAAAAGTAAACATTTTCCAACAGTTTTCAACAAAATCGAGAAAGACAAAAAAAAATGACAGAAAAACGGGAATTTTAACGCAAAACCAGTTTTCGACCAAATCGATTTTTTTATTTTGCTATAACTCAAAAAAAATCGATGTAAATACTTGAAATTTTCACCAAATGTTTATGTTAGTATTCTCTATACACTGTTAAATTTTCAAAGTATTTTGAATTTTTTTGAGTTATTTATAGACAATTGAAATTTTTAATTTTTTTTAGTATTTTTTTTAAAATAACGTTAAAAATTTTTTGGCCGACCAGAAAATCTTGAAAATTTAACAAAAGGTTTCTTATAAGTAGTTCTTAAAGTGATAAAAAAAAAATCCGAAATCGTTAGTCATAATTTTTTTTTATAAGTGCTTAAAGTTCGAATTTATACGAAATATGTCAAAATTGCGAAAATTTGCAAGTAATTTTGTGGTTGAAAAATCGTAAAAATTTTTTCTTTTATAACTAAAATTTGAAAATTTGGTACAAGGTTTTCCATACATTTTCCTTAAAATATCTGTAAAAAAAACTCTACCGGATTCAGACAAAAATTTTTTATGAGTGTTTGAAATTTAAATTTTTACAAAACCGCGTTAAATAACGGTTTAGCCTCAAACCATTTTTGATATTTGTTGTTATTCAAACAGTATAAGTCGTAAATACTTAAAAATTTTACCAGTTATTTAGATTGCCATTTTCTTTACGTGATTTGATTTTCAAAACATTTTGACTTTTTTTGAGCTATTTATAGGCATTTGAAATAATCAATTTTTTTTAATTTTTTTTTTATAAATGTTGATAAAAAAAAATTTAGCTGGGACAAATTACTTGAAAATTTAATAGAAGGGTCCACATAACTTGTTCTAACTTACATTCAAAAATTATAAAAATACATAGGCACAATTTTTTTTTATTAGCATTTGAAGTTCAAATATTAACAAAAATTCGTCAAAATCATGAATACTTTTCACTATTTGGTAGTAAAAAATTTATAAATATTTTACTATCAAAAGCTAAGAATTGAAAATTTAATACTATGCTGTCCATAAGTTAAGCTTAAAATAATTATAAAAAAGTTTGAGGATTATTCAATTTAAAAAATTTTACGAGTGTTTAAAATTTTAATTTTAATTTGAAATCAAAAATACACGTGTAAAATAACGTTTTACAAATAAATAATTTTCGATTTTTGTATTTTTTAAAAAATTACCAAACGTAGGATCTTGAGACTTTTACTTAAATGTTTGAATTTGTTTCAAAATAGAATATATCACAATATTTAAATGTAATATATCCTAGACTGACAAATCATCTCCGTTCAGAATCGTTTTTCGTATACAATGATACCTATCATTGAATTCAAATTTAACCTACCCTAGTCCGAAGTCCACCCCACCCCCTAATGTACAGCAGAGCGATACTCACTTACCCGCTTTTTTTGTTTATATTTGCAGGCCACCAAAAATAGTTAGTCCACCAGCTCTGACAGTGCAGCACTGTTGATTGATGCAGACATGTAGTCTGATCTAAACTACGCAAACTCATACTATAGGGTCACAACAATCACAAGAAAATATCATCGTTAATCTGTTTTCATCCTCGCTGGACTACGGTGATGTCAAGTTTCTGCGACTAGACGCAGCCACGGGAATAATTGCCTGGACGTTGATAATAATTACGACGAGCAATTATACTCAACAAGATTTAGGTTTCCTTTTGGTTCCTTTACTCGATTTCCAACCAAATATCGATTTTATTGCATGTAATGTATTCCGTGTAATCGGTTTCATTAGGTGTCAGTGTGTCACTGCTAAAACTTCAACTTTTAAAAATACCTCATTTCGACCTAACTTAGATTTTTGCAGGTGTACCTCTATTTCAGACCTAGTTCCGGTCTTATCAGCTGGCCGCTCACTTGGTCGCAGGCAAACAATAATAACGATAGTTGATGGTCACGTGCCCTTCCGGTTATGAGGTTAGTTGGAAAACATGCAGTATCAGCTGGAGTCATCCATAACTATTATCACTATAACAGTCCGTGAAGCACCGCCAATACAATCAGCAGAACTTCCTCCACTATATGATGACACTGCTACCAGCTGTGTGTCCGTGGATAGGCACCGACTTGTAGGTTTGGTACGTAAACCCGTTGGTATAATTTTATAACCCGAGATTTAGGTGTGGAACTCCACAAAGTTGTTAGTAGGACAGCTCTAAGTGTAAAAAATATAATTTATCAACAACAATAATAAAAAAAATGTATCAACTAATACTATTGTTATTTGTTATTCGTAATACTATTATTGTTAAGATGAAGACTTCTAATATTTAGGCAATCAGACGTCTGTAATAAAAAGTATGCTTATTACATTATACGTGCTACGTTATCGAGTGGGTACATATTATAAGAATTAATATTCAATGTTGACAACTGACAAGATAATACAGTATAATACAGTGATTGGAACAGTAGGGCGTTGGGTAACAATATAATATGCAATCGTTGTTAAACAAAGAATATTAATTTCACAGACTTCGAGGTACTACAACAGTAACGATGATAATACACTATTTTATCGACGATGGCCAGGAAAACCGGGTTGAGGATATGCGATTATTAGCTATAGTGTATTATGTTGTATTGTCCGCGAAAGTTAAGCGAAACGCAAACGAGGTATATTATAATACGTATTGTATCGGTGAGTAATTTATTCGATATTCGACCTGAGAACGGCACTCGTTCGCTATCTGACGGCACACCCCGTGGCTTTTACGATAATATGCGGCGCGAAAATGACATTAATATGATAATTTTGTGCAGTGCGGTATAGTTCGTACAAGTCGTATTCACACGATCGATCGACGGCATAATAAAAAATAAATAAATAAATAAAAATACACGCAAACACAACGCATTCGTATTATAATATACCGTATCGAACAATATAATGATTTATTACCTGCTTACGCGTGATGTCGACATGTCGGCATGTTAAAATGAAAATATCAAGAAACACGGATACCACAAGAGCCCCCGACCACTCGGTTTTCAAAGTCTGTATTATATTAATAATATGTACGATAATATTATAATTTATAATATATGAATTTAATATGATACGTGAAAGAGACGCGTTATCGGCACCGAATCTATTAAGCATTTCATTATGTTATCGTATACAATAAGAGCGACGACGATAGCCGAATGATATCCGAGTGACAATATAGGAAATACCATCATCGTGGACCGTGTGCACAGCCATCTTTTACCGTTTGCCAATAAACATCAGTGGCGTGTTAGGTGCTGTAGGGATATAGTAAGTTATTATTCACACCTGTGTTTTTTTTCATATGGATACATAATAAGTTCAGCGAGTATAATTTAATGACAATTTATGTTTTTAAGTAGGCACTTAGGGAATAACTATAGGTTGAATAGTTTTTTTTTTTTTTATAATACCTATCAATGTAAATGTTTTTACCATTTTTGCAAGCGTTATGTTTATCGAGTAAAGTAGGTAGCCAATAACGATGGTACACAGGCACACTAAACACTATAATATTATATTATGTTATACCTAGGTGTAGGTATCAGATGAAGCGTTATCGGGAAAAACATTTTAACAGTCGTTACTGGGTCACGTTCAATAAGCCGTACACGTATAAGTCACAATAATATTTCAGATAATGCACTATACCTATACTATATTATTATATTGGCTATATTATTATACATTTTATTTGACCAAGTTTCCATGTATAATGACTGCAAGCGACATCTCCATGTGTACTTCATATACATATGTCATGTGTGGTAATTATATTATATGATATATTATGTGGTATATAATAAAGGTAGGTACCTACTTAAAACTTCTGTATAATTATTGTTTGCGACCGTATGTTAACGATTTCCTCACGAGTGATTACAGTGAGATCGTGTGCTTTCTTTTATATAATAAACTTATATATATATCTACACATATTATAATATCATCTATATATTATTATGCTGATGGGAGGTGATCAGAAATCACATTAGTAGCCTGAGTTAAAACTTTTTGGCGTAATATTTTACTAATATTCGTTTTATTATTGGGTCACATATTGCCACTGTAGATTACCTTCACATAAACATATAATTTTACGTCAGAAACGTGCATTTTAGTCGTCAAAATATAACTTCTTTATTCAAATAATAATAATATTATAAAACGCGTGTTATTATAGGTACTCGCGATCTTCACTGTCGTCACAGCTGCTGCAGCAGTATCGTATTATGCACATTAAGCAGTCGGGATATTTTACGAGCTCTTCGCATAATTTGAAATTCTGTGATATATAAACACATAATAATAATATATTATTATTTGTACATCAAAAGCGTAAATATTATAATATTTCTACACCTATGTATGCGGTGCTATCCTATAGCGAATAAAAAAGTCAAGAAAATATGATTCCGGAATTATCGTCCTTGGAAACATAGTATGGCAAACGGACTAATAAGAAGTTATTATCTATCCTTAACTGATCCTGCACGACGTTGTACCTATGATATTATACAATTAAACGACCGTGTAACTGATGGTTGTAAAAACCTAGATATATAAAAACAAAAAACAAATAAAAATATTTATTTTTCGTGAGCCAACAAATCCCTCCGTGAGTCCCTTTTAAAAATGCAAAATTTAAAACATGGCATCGATGAGGCACTCATCCTCGGGTACAGAACTAACCGTGTACCAAATTTCAGAACCACGAGCGCAATATAGACTCGGCCCCGTGGATCGTGAACGCACACACACATTCCCTTTTACTAATAAAATAGATTATACGCACGTTGCACTCGGTGCAGCGGTGCCATTATATTAAAATAATATATGATCACAGTAATAATTCAATATCGCCGTTTATATTACAATGTATAGGTACATTACAGTACGGTCCGCTACGTACTACTTCTTCTTCGTACTACGTCTGTGCTGCATAACAATAATAATAATATACGTAACGTTATGATACCGCTGCAGTGTGCGCGCGCGCGTCGAGAGATAAACACAATGGGATCGTAAATATGAGCACCGTCCGTGCTCCCCCCCCCCAACCCCTCGCTGTTACATATATAGATCGCCGCGGATAGATAAAAAATATCGTTAGCCATAAACATATTATTATTATTATTATTATTATTGTGGCATCGCCATCGCGGGAGACGCGGCCGTGAAAGTTTTGCGCGAGACTCGGGGGGCGAACAGTGCAATATGCATTAAACGACTATGACAAATGACGTCGACGCAGCCGCCGCCGCACAAAGGTCGTGACGATTTAATCCCCTCGCCGTTGTCCGTGTACATATAATAATATAATATATATTGTTGTAATGCACCACCGTTTATGTGTATAGGTATTTATGATGCGAGTGTGTGTTTATGTATATACATATATATATATATATATATATATATAAGTGTGCGCGCGTCTGCAGGTAAATTATTGTATGTATAATGTATATATTATGCGACGACGTGCGGACGCAGCGCAACGATATGCGCAATACGAAAAAAACGGTAGATACTGCGATGTACGTAACACACGATATAATATTATTATGATATTTATACGGAACGATACGCCGGTCGCCGAGCATAATATTGTTATTGTGTCTCCGATAATATTCGGTTAATCAAAATCTGATTTGTGTAATTTTTAAATATACGTCATATACGTCCCACTTAAGGATCATATATATTTTGAAGACATTAATGAATTTTCCTATACGAAGTCGAGCGAGCCTATAGTTTTTAAACTTACACTATAATCGAATAAAAACATACGAATAGATAAAAAACGTATGGATATGGCGAGCAACAGGCCTGATGGCTAGACTTCATTTAAAGTAAAAATTGAATTTTTTTTTTGTTTATATAAGACATCTTTCTTGTGGAAATACAAGTCAAGCTTGTAGAAAATCTTTTTCCATAAAGCAGCCAGAAATATGTTTTTCCTATTATTTTTTGGTGAAAATTATAATTTTCAAATATAATATACGCCAGTGGCGGCTATCCTATGGTCTATGTGTTGCTTGAGCAACACATGCAAAATTATCAAAAATTGGAAAAATATATGACCCACTGATTGAATATTGGGGATTTGTATTTTATAACTAATATTTGTAGGTTGTGGTGGGTGGTAGGTCATCAGAAATATTTTCAGCAACACATATTTTTTTGAGGATAGCCGCCACTGATATACGCCATGTCACTGGAAAGCTTAGTTTTGAAATGTGTACAACAAACCTTCCATGTATAATGATGAAAAATTACTTGAAAACAGCCAGAAACAGATGTCAAAAGTCCCCATCAATAGTAAAAATTAACATTTTCGAAAATAAGTAATTAACTTCGATGGTAGTTTTTGATATATTCAACTTTGTTTAAGTATACCTACACTTATATAGTTTAGATTAATTTATATATAATTCAACGATAATATATTTTATGATTATTAGACAATTTTAATAATTTATGTAAGCCTATCGTTATCAATATATTATTTTATAATTTATCCTATCGATATTAATTATTTTTAAAGACTTACCTATATTATTCTTCATATAACATTATATTAACACAATTTAATTTAAGAACTAGGCATACCTACTGAAATATTAACTTTTATTATAATATACCTATACACACTAAATAATTTTAAATCAAATAGTGAGGGGTTTCTTTTGAAAAACTTATTTAATCTTTTAAAATATTATTTTGAAATAGTATAAAAATCGGAATAATTATAAATAAACAAATTGAGGTAATCATGCATGATGAATCACCCTGTATATGTGTAACTTTACGTATAATATGCAGAATCGCATGCTTGCGTTACGTTTTTCATTATTGTGCTGCATATGAACCACGATATTGTGTACCTACGCATTATATTATTATTATAGGTATTATTACAATGTAGTCGTGTGCACGCACGTATTGCTAGCTATATAATAATATATAATATTATACCTATATAGACTGTCTGGTATTGTTTACTCGAAGGCCTAAGACAGAGGCAATGCGTTTTCCCAACATTTTCTTTAAAATGTCAGTGAGGGCTAAGGTGAAGTTTCAAAATGATTAATACCTTTTTAGGTCAATTACGATCGCTACACAGTGTATTCTATAGGTATTTCCATATTATGCTCGCTTATATATAATAACTCAATATTATCGTAATATCGTATGAGGATATATATTTTTTAAATATTTCAATCACGAAGTCTCGTAAATCGCCCGAAAACGAATTCTGTCTACTGCAGATGTCAGATAGATATTGGTGTCGCTGGATGGTATAACTACGGTGGCATATTCGAAAACCTTACAATCGACGAGTTCATATACCATACTATAACCTGCTCACCGATTGATCGATTGCGCATGTCACACATTATTGTCACGGTCGTTTCTCATTTTAATACACCTGTCCTCTATAATATACACTTCTGTTCAGTCATGTGTTTAATATTATAATATACGTATAGGATATAATATATCTACCACTCGTTCGTAGCGAGAACTTCTCCAAAATGCATTACGTCAACTCAATGACATAGAAGTAATTTTGAAGATTTGTTCCGTTTTTGCGGTGATCAAATCACATTAAAACTGCTTATTAAATCACCGCAGATCACGCTTGTTTTTAGATTCTATTACAGAGAGACTATATAATATATGCATATATTTTTTGCAAAAATCTCGCGAATGACTCAATACGCTGCAGTATTATATTGCCGCCAGATGTTAACATTCAAACGTTAGAATAAACAACACTATAGACATACGCGATATAATATAAGATCGTATGTTATGAATATGATATATACATATTATCTATATTATAAGTTACAGTAAATGGCTCGTTTTTCTTGTCTGGGATTGATATATTGTCTATATATTACTATTCAACGACTATCAATATGGGTAGTGTTGGAATATATGTATATATGTGTACCATAAGTAATATCTATATCTATGTATATTTAATGTAATATTATATTTCACACGCGATACTGTATATTATAATATAATAAATAATAATATATCATACATAGGTCCGAGTATATTATACGAAATCGGAACTAGGAGGGACTGAAAAGAAAACCGTATATATATATATATAATATATATATACTTTTCCACCGACGCGTTTCTGTTATTTATATATAATAAGTAACCCAGACGAACATAAATATTCCAATCGTATAATATATTATATTGTAATGATCGGAGGCAGTGTGAACGAGGATCGTCGTACCTATTATAAATATATATATAATATATGTATGTCATATATGACGGTCGTCGTTGCAAACGGTCTATAGATAAAAAACATTTCACGATTAGAATTTACGGCCTCCGGAAGATGTGGGGTTTGGATGTTTGCGCGCCCGATCACAGCTAGTCTGTTACCGGTAGTCAGCGACAGAGTTTCGAATTTGATTCCAATCATACAAAAATAATATTATATATTATATATATATATTACATAATATAATATGTGTGTTTTATATACGGCGAGTGATAAGGAGAGGACTTCGCCTACTCAGACGACACAACTTTAATACTCTGTATAATATATAGGGGGGATCTATCATGTTTTCCCTTTTTGTGTGTTACAAGGAAACAGGAAAACACGATCACTTATCCTATATGGTCCGTATAGTATAATATATATGTATAATGCGAATGCGCCCTCGATCTTTTTACGACCATCCATGGTTATTTGATACGGGTGTATGTAATAATATATAACCACAGATATAGGTAGATAATATTATACTTGTACATGTACGTGACTTAGGTACACTTTGGTAGATCGATCCTGCTGCAGACTACATAGAACTACAAAACCAATGTTCTGCAGCGGTACGCCTATAACATTAACACGTTTGAGTTATTCCCTTTTTTTCCGATTTAAAAGAGCATTATATTAAGTATTTAAATAAGTAATTTAAATTAAACATTATGTACCTATAATAATATACTATAGGTACCTACATCTAATCATTATAATTTTTAAGAGTAAACGCGATGCGGTAGACTCAAAAATACAGTGAAACATCTTCCAAAGTTAAAACTTATACTTACACGTTACAAAATATTCGATGTGGAAATGATTTTATGTATGTGACACGAGTCGATAAGTCCACGTAAGGTCGTACGCGTCTTTATCGAAAACGTAGATTGAATGATTATAAAAATCCTATAATTATTATTTAAACGCAGACGTCAACCGATTAACAAGTCGTGGGTACTGTTGCGCAACAACCGCGCGGTTTGTCTATAATTTGTGCGGTATAGAGTGTTCACGGGTGTAATAAAATTTAACTCGACTCTGCAGACGTCTTATATTAACTGTTCAGTACCTACTCAATCTCGATGTACCAATTGGAAATCCGATCGAGCGAACGCGAACGCCGACGGGACGTGATCGCGCACGTTATCGGAACACGATTGATTGCTTGCGTGCTGTATATATACTTACCTGAAAAATAAAAATATACACATCAGCGTGTTTCGTATATTTTATTTATTTATTATTTTTTTTTTTTTTTTTTGTATCTGCCTATAAGTATATATGTTTAATTTATTATAATATAAATGTATACAACGAAACATTACGGACTGGGACGTGTATATATATATATGATATGGCGTAGGTATATATTTTACGCTATATCAGACGACGTCTTGTTGGTGCTGTTCAATTTATACAATATAATTAATAACGTACATTACGGATTGAGAGATCGAATGTTTTCGATACGGAACGAGCAAACGACGGTAATTAGACTTATAAATCAGTGGTGGCCGCTCGACGTGGAAAGTGACCGGACACCTTTTCTACGCTTCGGTTAATTATTGTTATTATTATTTCGACGATACCGATCGGCTGTTTCGTCTGCGCGCATATATTACAATATATGTATTTTATATTAAATGTTCACATAATAATTTACTTACCTACGACCAGCGGTGCATTACATGTTTTATGCACTCCGTAACAGTTAAAGAGACAGCAGACCTCATCGTGACGAGTACATTATTAACATTTACATTATACCTAGTTAGTAGGTACATAATATTATAATATTATAATAATGTGGTGGCGTGCAGTCATGGTTTCGGTTTTTTATTTCACTGACACCACTAAATTTTAGTGACGAAAACACGACGACGATTGTTCACGAGATAAGGCAAACGTGTATATGGACGATTAATAATAGGCGTAACAATATACTGCTCGTTTTAATAGTGTGTTTTTCCGTACAACGATGGTCCTTAGTGTAATATGTTAATAGTTAATACATTATAATATTAACTATATTTGCAGCGGCAGGTTTATTAGAATTTTCGTTAAATTTACCGTTGGTCAATATTCAATGTTTTTTTTATTTTCATTTTAAATGTCAGTGTGACCTTTTTAATTACTACTAGTCTTTAAAGCAAGCACATACATTGTTAGTAAAATAATTTAGCATTCTATCGGAATAGGATATATTATAATACAATAATCGTGTAATCTGATATAATTAGTTGATCCAAAGATGTAACCGCTATAATCATACGACGTCAGTTGTATAATGATATAATAAATGTAAGCATAATGTGTGTTCAAACATTTTTATTTTTTATATTTGGTTTTTAAAACTCGTGCGTGCATTATCCGATATAATATATATATACTATACTATAGTTTACAATTATTTTAACAATTCGTTTGCGACAAGTAGAACAACAAATATTATGAATTATGATATAATTAAAATGTTTTCAAGTCGAAGAAAACAAAACGGCACTGCTTTATAAACAAAAAACTATAAGAAATTTTATTCTTGAAATCCTCTTGTGACGTCACTTCCAGTTTTTAAGCTATAATGAGCACATAATAACCATCATTATACTAATAAGTGACAATATACGAATAACAAATGGTTCATGACACGTGATCGTGATCCGATTTGTATACCATATTAATATATTATATACACCAACACACCAATGACTGCCTATACATTATTATAAAATACACCTACCAGTAATGGTATTGGAATACGGAACATGTGCGTTCATTAGGATAAACAACTTGCGTGTAAAGACGCCGTTTCGTCACGACAATAATTGGCCGTCCCACGGGTTTTATTTTATTTTTTATATAGATAATCACACAAAATGACTATATGATAATACAGTATATTACATAATATCAAATATTTTAATTGTTAATACAAAAATGCGTATACGAGAAATGAATATCTGCAAAGATCAATAATAACTATTATTTTTGGACGCGCGAATACAGAGTACACATTTTATCTATAGACCGCCATTTTCTTTCAGGTTACCTACTCGTGTAACGTATACGAAATAATTTAATAATATTCACATTATATGAACCAGTGATATAAAAGTGGTTGGCTTTCCCCTGCAGACTACGTCCACAATATTATTAAATCAATTAAAGAGTTCCTCACCAGTCAAAATTACGTTAAGTGCCTTAGGTGCATATCGCGTTTTAGATTGACGTACCTAGTATGTACGAACCGTTTTCGATGTAACGTCCTGTCGCGTGCGAATTTTATATGCCATACATGTTGTAATACATTTTACACTTAAGTCATTGCCATTGTATGTGTAGATATTATATTCGTCACGTAATTTCGTTTCCGAAGTGTGACCACCAGTCTGCAATTCCGGAAACCAAACGTTAGTCTGTCACCATCTCAATCGCCTTTTAATAAAAATAAAAATTCTACAAACGCATTAGTATGAATACATTATATCTGTGTGAATACGTTTTTGCATTGGTATTTGATAAAAACTCTAAACTTTGAAATACATTTTACGTTACACAAGCCATTGCGACCTTGTCGCGCTGTAAAATATTATACTAATCGCTAAAAAATAAGAAGAGATTTGAACGCTTGACAAAATATTATATGTTTCTGCAATAATTATGTGATAATTATTTATTTCGAATTTGGTCTACGGTCGCCTTGTCTATACATCGCGTTTAAAATCATACATGACGATAATATGCTGTCTTTCATCAGAACATGAGTTTTTAATTAGATACTTTCCAAAATGTCGAGCTATATTATAATATCTACCATCTATTATAATATATACAGTAAGTCTGTACTAAACGTGTTTTTCGTACTCAATATTAATTACGAGTATATTTTTTGTACATGTATACGTAAAAGGTGGATGGATTATCGCTGGTTCTCAACCGTATCAAGCACACGCGTTGATTATATCGCGTGTTAATTAAATCAGCGAAGACTCAATCGATATTTATACGCAATAATATGATATTAAAAAATGTATAAACGTGTATAGTTGGTACATAATCATTAGAGATCATTATATTATAATACGTATAATATTATATCATGGGAGCTGTTAAATACGTTATCCCGAAACGTATATAGCAATAATAGTACGCATATCGTTTAACAAATCGCGGAGCACCAAAGTTTAAAGTAGTAGTGGAGGTCACAAAGAAATTTAAGAAAAAAACGTGTCATTATGAGATTTTGGTAGGTGGAATCATACTACATAGATTAACTAAAATACCAAAAAAGGTTTAGTTCTTAGTTATAACAGTTGTTATAGCCATAATAATATATTATATCATAAATATTGCACCATCGAACGACCGACCACTGCAGAGCCCGTTACCCGTCATCGTTGATACGGCACGCCAAGTATAGACTGTGCGCCATGCTGTCGCTATTGGTTCGAATGCTTAAAATTTACCGGCATCGGTTTTATTTATGTTTTATTTTTAAAAAAAGTGTAAAATGTAAATTATTACGCTCACTGCAGTTGATCCGGTTTAGCCGGGGTGGAGGAGAGGATTCGGCGGCCATTCAATGGGTGGGTTAAGGAAATCGCATCACGATAGATGTCTAAATTAGACGATGGCAATACATAAGTATATACAAATATTATGTATATGGGTATACCACAAATAGTTATATTTTATGCAATTAAATGATTTCGGTGCGAGTAAAAACGGGTTTTTTGGGCAACAGAATCATTTCGTGCGCGTTTTTCTCTTCTCGAAAAAACACACACACGGGGTCAAAACTGGTAATTTCTTCTTCTCTCTCAAAACACACACCATGACTATCCATCTCGAGAGCAGTTTTCTATACGCTGCACACGCGGACCATTAATCTTAATGGATGCTGGGCGGTGATGGGTGAGGGGTGTAGTGCACAGGTATATATGCGCACAACTCACACACGGAGCCACGTTGATTGTAATCGAACACGCGAGAAAACGATACAAATCGAACACGGTGGACGACGATGACGATGACGACGGAGGAAGACCTCCTCAACAGCGTTTTCGTCGGTGTTAAATCATTGTTTTTACGATTATTCTCGGTGCGAGTCCCAATAATAATGACTGTACAGCGATATAATCGGCGTTTTTACGACATTGGGCGGCTTGTAAACATTTTGTGAAATAGAATATATATCTATCTACATATTATATGAAAAAAAAACTAACGAGAAACGATGAAATTTATGCATCTTGATTGGAACACGGACAGAGAGTAGTCGTGCGATTAACGCGATTTACATAATGGCTGCATATATAGGTACATAATGTAGGTATATTATATTATTATACGTGGCGCAGGAACCAGCGACGGCTACGACAACGACGACAACGGCGATAATAATCGTGAGAATTAATTGTGTATAAATTGTAATTTCGATTTTAATAGCGTGTGGGGCCTTTTTATTTTTATTACGTGCAGTTGAACCGTAACGCTGCATATTACGTGAAAGGTGGTGTTTTGATGGGTCCGGTAAGCGACTGCTCAATTTAAACCGACGGGGTTATAAAAAAAAATTTAAGTACCTGCGTTGTACATATATAATATTTAAATTATATGTGACAAACCGAGCAACGATTGCTGTACGGTAAACGTATATTTTATGTACATACATACATAATATACATATATAAATACGGTCTCGTTTAGTCGCTAATGAAAGTCATATATTCAAAAACAAAACAAAAATAGACTTTTACGGCCTATGATGCGCAGTGTTTACGTTTTTACAGAGACGACAGGAGTTTATTATCGTAGTTAAACTACCAATTTTTATTATTCTTCCATTTTAATTTTGCTCGCGGCCCATGGATCCATTTGTTATTGAGTCGTCGTTTAAATCTTCACTCCCATGAGATCCCTCCCGAACGTTTGAGGTGCATATCATCGATTTGAGTTAACAATTTTATTATTGTTTCGGGAATGTCTTTCGTCCACTGTCCACTGATGTAATACGTATACACACAATATGTACATCATGCATGCATATGGTACGGTCGCGGTGGGAAAATTGAAATGTACCTATTGTGTTGTAATTTGTTTAGCACGTCCAGCGGAAGTAGATTTTTCCTTTCCATTGTCAATATTTTAGTTGGTTTAAATATTCAAATGATTTATTGATTTGTGTGACTAAAGCGAACACCTTTGTTTCTTGTTTTTTTTTTTTCATATTAATATTATATACTACAATAACAGCAGACGTGCTATGAGTAAATATCTACGTGTTTCTATAATATATTTTAATATCATATATACTGTGCGTCTGTATACTATACACTTCGGTGTTAATGACAGTATGACACTGACAAATGACAAATAATACCACAGTAATTAGTAAGATTATTATATCGCACATAATATAAATTATAATATATAGCTCGAATATTAAGGTAAACTTAAACTTTATAGTACTTACACTATGTTGCGGTTTGGATGTAACGTTTTCCCAATGCATCGGAAATTCAAAACAATTAAACTTATATGACATGTGCGTTTGACAGGTACACAATATCATTATATAAAAATATGACTACTTAAAAGTAAATTTGTTGTATCAGAATAATCCTAGATACGGTTGTTACCCTGATACTATAAATAAAAATCAATTTTTGGCTAAACGGAGGATTATTATGCAAGGGTACTTGGGTCATAAAGAACAAGATATTTAAGTAACAAATATAACATAATATTTTACATAATACTTGAATTCAAAATATACAATAGCCTTTCTTGCTAACAATACAAGATATGAACAAATCACATATAATTTATAATATAAATAAAGTACACTCAATAGTATATAACAATGTAATTACCGGCTGGGATATTAATAATTAAATAATAAAAAATATAAAGCAATTAAATACGACCTGCACCACTAATTACACCCATTGGAAACTGGAAGGCTGGGCAACTTGGTTTGACAATGACGACGCGTTTCACAACAATATGGCAATATGGCGACACGACACACGAGGCAATTCACTGGACGACGATCGTCAGCCGATATAACAATATCACAGCAATGGTCGCTTACACTGGTGCGCGTGGACGATATTGCGACACGACACAATGACGTCGCACACAACCAAGACGTTCGTGAGCAATATGGCGATACGGCAAACCGTCACAAAACACTGATCGACAAACGTCGGCTGGTATATCAATACCACGATAACGGCCGCTTACAATGGCGCGCGTGTACGAAAGACGCGTTTCACACAACGGAAAACGAAAGGCGGCGACCCGGTAAACGATTGCAAATCAACAACAAGTCCTACGCCGCAATAGCACAGTTACGGGCTGCACACACCGTACAAAAAAATCACGTTACAACGGCAAAACAACGGGGCAACAAGGCACCTTAATTCGACGCCGCAATAGCACACCAACGGGGGTGTTTTTACATCGGAAAGCGAACGACGAGACCAAAAAAAAAACAACTGAACTGGCGTAACGGAATCGGGCCGGACAACGATGCTTTTTGGCCGTTATCACCGTTGCCCAGGGGTGCCAATGGCAATGCAGTGACTGCATCATGCTTGAACATACTCCCCCTCTTGGAAGAGTCGTCTTACAAGATTTGAAAAGCTGAAGGTATCCGTTCATGTGCGTGGGCTCCAGTGAGGGTAGAAGTGTTGACGTTGCTAGTGGTGACAAGTTTACAACGAAAAAATAAAGTAAAATTAAACCAACCGGTTGACATTTTTTTTTTTTTATATAAATGAAGAAATAACATGACATATCATATAACAATTAACATAACAGATCTTAATATAGCATTGAACATAACAGATCTTAATATAGCATTGAACATAACAAATTATATATAATAAAACAAAAGACCATCCCCATACACTTGCCTAATGAATCAGTTTAGCTTAATATTAATCACAATATTGCAAAGTAGGAGGTGGTAAAACAGAGACTCAGGAGCTTGGACTAGTAATCATACCTAAACTCTTCCGCTTCCCCAAACACACTGCGGCATACCACACGACCACTAGTGCCCAGGGATATGACCCCCAAGTATTAACAAATTGGTACAACAAAAAAAATTAAATTAAGATAATAATATATGTACAATCAAGCTTAAATTTAGTTTGAAATTAAAAAAAATGTTTAAAAGCATTAGGTGGAGGAATCCTCTTCTGTAGGCAATAATACTAATTTCACTACCGGACGAACCAACTCCCCCCCTGGAGTTAAAAGACGGACCACCCGAACCACCCGGTCGGCACTGGGTAAGAGTTCGATCACCCGCCCCAACTTCCATTGCAATGGGGGTGATAAGTTGTCTTTGATAACAACCATGTCGTTGACACGCAAACTCTTCGACGTGTCAGAGGTCCATTTGGGCCTCGTCTGCAATAAGTTAAGATATTCACTCGACCAACGACGCCAAAATAACTGTAACAACTGGTGCAACATTTTCCACCTGGACAAACGAGAACTGGGGACGTTAGACACGTCGCGAGTAGGAACCGCGCACAATGGCTGGCCAATCAGGAAGTGCCCAGGGGTAAGGCAATCTAAGTCCGTTGGGTCGGAGGTTAATGGTGTCAGAGGCCGTGAATTTAAAACCGCCTCTACACGGTTCAAAATAGTTAGGAACTCTTCCAACGTCGTTACATGCGTCCCAATGGTGCGAATCAGTAGAGATTTAGCGGACTTGACTGCGGCCTCCCATATACCCCCGAAATGCGGCGCGCTGGGAGGGTTGAAGTGCCAGTTACAGCTAAAGGACTTAATCAATCGAGGTTGCTCATCTTCGTGATTGACAAGTGAACGTAATTGGCGCGCTGCACCAACGAAGTTAGTCCCACAATCAGAATATACGTCTGATGGCAACCCCCGCCGGGAGACAAACCTATCGAAGGCCGCAAGAAAAGCATCGGTAGTCAGGTCGAGTACCGGCTCCAGATGGACGCACTTAACAGACATACAAACAAACACAGCAATGTAAATTTTAAATTGCCGAGCTTTTCGAAGACTGACTTCTTTCATTGTTAACGGGCCCGCATAATCGACACCTACCTTTGCAAATGGACGGCATTGCTGAACTCGACACGCGGGCAAGTCAGCCATAACGGGAGTAGGATTTCGAGCCGAAAACCGAACGCAAATAACACAATTTACGATAACATGCCTAATCAACCGGCGCACCGCAACGATCCAAAATTGTCGAGACACTACCGCAGTTATAACCCTTGGGCCTGCGTGACATAGTAACTTATGTAAACGACGTACGAGCAATAGGGACAGATGAGAGTGACGAGATAAAAGTATCGGATGCTTCTGGTCTTCTGTGATGATGGCGTTAGATAATCGACCACCGACTCGTACCAGCCCGTGTTCATCAACAAAAGGGCGCAGATGTACCCACGGTTTCGAAATGTTGGATGAAGCAGCCAATTCACGACGCAATTGAAACAGGTGAATGCATTGTGAGACTCGCGCAAGAGTCAACAAAGAATCATTTAATTCCGAGCGAGTTGGATAGGGACTCGTATATTTGATAAGGAGCCGCGGCCGACACAATCTAATAAATCGACGTACCCACGAGACAATAACTAGTAAGTGGTCAAGAGACGAATATCTATTGAACCATTCAGGCTCAGCATTTAGCGTTCCCACCACAAGGGAAGTTGGCCTGATCTCAGGTATACCCTCGGAATCAAGAGATGGAATATGAGACACCCAAGTGGCTGGTGACTGCATCAAGATTTTAGGACCATACCAATATAATTTTAGGTCAATTAGTGCCGACGGAGACACACCTCGTGAAGCGCAATCAGCAGGATTATCTTGGGTACTAATATGAGTCCAATTACAAAGAGGGATGAGTTGACGGATTTGATTGACGCGATTTGACACAAAAACTTTAAATTCGAGCTGGGTATTAACAATCCATGCCAACGCTACGGATGAATCGGACCAAGCAAAAATTCCATCAATATTTAATCTAGAACTGAGGACACTATAAACTCGATTCATCAAGCGGGCAAGCAATAACGCCCCACACAATTCCAATCGGGGAATTGATAGAGCTTTAATAGGAGCCAGTTTGGTTTTTGCGCACAACAAAAACACTTGAGTATTCGACAAATGATCAGACACGCGCAGATACACTAATGCTGCGTAGCCTCTCGTAGAAGCATCACAAAACCCACATAGTTGGCATGATAGGTCTGGAGAAGTTTGACAAAATCTGGGGATCGAAATGACGGACAACGTAGGTAACTCGTCCAAAAATTTATTCCACTCGACCTCAATGTCATTTGGCAACGGTTCATCCCAAGACACCTTGGATACCCAAATACGTTGCATTAAATGCTTAGCAAAAAAAATAACCGGGCATAGAAAACCAAGCGGATCAAACAATCGCGCAATTACAGATAACACACTTCTTTTTGTTGACACGGACTGGGCATTCAATTTTATGGTATAGTTAAACAAGTCCCCCCGTGGTTTCCATTGCATTCCTAATACCTTGGGAATACTCTCTTCGACCGAATCCATAGGGATTGATTCAACCAACCTATCGTCGAGAGGAATGTTGGCAAGGACTCTATCAGAATTACTCAACCATTTTTTTAACTGGAATCCAGCATGCTTTAAAATTCTCATTAACGAAGATTGTGCCCTCAGCAACTCATCGACAGTTTCAGCACCCATAAAAATGTCATCTACATACGTTTGCAGCTGTAGTGCATCTCTCACATCGAGATCGACATCGCAGTCATTTTCGGCAATATATTGGATAACACGTAAGGCTAAGAATGGTGCACAATTTACACCATAAGTGACCGTATTTAGTTCATACTCCAGTAATTCATCGGTATTAGAAGTTCGCCAAAAAATATGTTGGTACGGCCGAAATTCGTCGTTTATCAAGATTTGACGATACATTTTACACACATCTGTGGTAAAAACAAAACGAAAGGTGCGGAAACGGAGCAAAATGTCAACAATATCACGTTGTAATTTCGCACCAGTGTGCAGACAGTCATTCAAGGACCGACCCGTATAACAAGATGCCGATGCGTCAAACACTACTCGGACTTTAGAGGTATCCGCAGAATCCTTTAGGACAGCATGATGCGGTATGAAATACAGTCCGGGGCGAGTTGCTACGGACATGTGACCTAGATTCAAATATTCTTGCATAAAATTGCGATAGGAATCGTACAAGGCTGGGTTACCCCGCAACTTTGCTTCAAGATTCAAAAATCGTTTTATCGCCAATTGACGAGATCCCTCAAATACGTCGGGAGTCAACGGGAAACGAAAGGGTAAAGGTACCGAAAATCGTCCGTCCTCAAGACGCGACATTTGATTACGAAAAATTATCTCACACTGTCCTTGTTCTGTAAACTCAGTAGGGGCGGAATCAGGTTCTTCCACCTGCCAGAATTTCATTAACGTGTCCTCCAACGATACAGTCAACGAAACCAACCCACATATTGAATCGCGACCGATAGGAAGAGGAACGGGTCCCACGATTATCCACCCGAACACAGTGTTAAAAGCCGCTGGAAGCGCATCATCAATCAACACTTTACCTCCTTCCATCACAGAGGGATATAAGTCAGCTCCTATCAACAGGTCAATTGGCCCAGGTTGATCAAAATTAGGATCCGCCATAGCAAAATGGGAATAACGTTCTTTAATACCAGCAGGCATAGGCCGAGTTGGTATTGAATTGGTAATACTATTTAGCACCCAAGCCATCATGGGTATTTGTAGGGACTCATCATATCTGGCTGTCATCACACACCTAACCTGCCCAAGTACTCGCGGTACTTCAATCCCTGATATCCCAGTGACAGCAGCCGTCCACTTCTCAACTTTCAGCCCGAGGCGGGTTACACAACTAGAAGTCAGAGCTGAAATTTGGGACCCACCATCAATCAAAGCACGCACGGTGCACATTGGACCCAAATGACTACGGATGTGAACCAATGCTGTCCCTAACATCACGTTCCTGTCCGAAACCGCGCTGGTCATGGAAGTGACAGTAGCACTCGAAGCCGGAGAAATATCCGTGGTAGAATTTGACGTAGGGGCGGAAATGTGTAGCAGAAAATGATGTTTATCGTCACACTTGGCACATGGCTTATTAACCGTACACTGTGACACGATATGAGTTGCCGAAAAACAGGAAAAACATAAACGATTTTTGCGCACTGCGTCGCGCCGATCTTTACCTGATAAACGTTTGAATTTAAAACACTTAACAATAGTATGGTTTGTTCCCTGACAATACATACATTTAAGTTTATCTTTCGGTTGTGGTATATCGACTCCAACTAACGCCACCCGAGAAGTTTTATTTGATTTACTTCCCTGTTGATGACCTGACTTAACAGGCACGCTCTGGGAAATTTCAGAATTTTCAAGTATTTGCACACGAGCTTTGACAAAATCTAAAAGTTGACATATGGCCGGGTACTCAGACTGATTGTCTGCCTCAAATAATTTCCTACAAGAAAGTGGCAAGCACCGAGAAGCCATGACGAATAGGATGAAGGCCGACAAATCAGGAATATTTAACGCGTTTAAACTAGCACTAGCTTCCTCAAATTTGACCAGGAATGATGACAGCGTAGTTAATGTCTCCTTATCATAGACTGGGGCAGATAATAATTGTTCAACCAATGACGTTGCTAGCTGCCGTGGTTTGTCAAATCTTTGGACTAAAGTAGACCAGGCTAAAGCGTACGTGTCACCTGACACCGTAATACCCTTTATGGCTTCAGCTGCACTCCCTTGTACACAATTTAATAAAAAATAATATTTCTCAATATCAGATAACCTGGTATTGTTGCCTACTAAAACTAAATAACGATCCCTGAAAACTGGCCAATTGTGAATGGTTCCATCAAAAGAAGGTAATGGGATTTTGGGTAAACGAGCACCATAACCATCCGACATTAATGGTAACGTATCCGGGGTAGCAATAGAAATCGGGGCTTGAGGAGGTTGATCGTTCAAACCGTCAACTGATTGAGATTGTGCAGTACCTGCGCAATGTACACTACTCTCCGACATAGTGACAAACTTTGGATTTAAAGTTGTACGGTTATCACATTGATCCACCGCAACATGGATGGCAGCAATCATGTCTCTAACCGACGGTTCAATGCTTGTGTCAAACTCACCTATTTTATCCAGGTCAATTAAGGCATCTAATAGGGAATCATTTTCTACATTAAATTGAGTCCATAAATGCTCTGTGTCACGAGCAAGTCTTAAAAACTTAGGGACAAGATCTGGAGAGCTAACAATAGTACTAGACATTTCAAATAAATTTTTAATATTAGTAACCACATTATTCCTTTTCATTTCAGCATGTACTCTGGCTCGCTGAATGCGACGCGGGTCATTAACTTGATTGTCACCCGTCATAGTTTCTGAATAATTGAAAAAACTGCCCAAAATTAGAATAGAATTCTAACAAAAAATATAATTTTATACTTTTAAATGGTGTACCAATGTATAATCATCAACTATAATGTGATTACCATCAAACTTAATTATTTATGCAAATACTACAATACCATAAAAAATAGTACCTACATTAGCCAATAAAATCACTAAACCAATACAATGTAAAACAACAAACACAAGATAATAGTAGTAATAATAAATAGTATCGTCTACTAATATAATAAAATTATGTACTATAATATATTATAATAGTCATAAGCCTAGGCACCAGACACCCTACATTAAACAAAACAATTAAATTATGACTAACAAGACACCCACAGCCAACTCTCTGTTGAACCACGCTCTGCTACCAAAATGTTGTATCAGAATAATCCTAGATACGGTTGTTACCCTGATACTATAAATAAAAATCAATTTTTGGCTAAACGGAGGATTATTATGCAAGGGTACTTGGGTCATAAAGAACAAGATATTTAAGTAACAAATATAACATAATATTTTACATAATACTTGAATTCAAAATATACAATAGCCTTTCTTGCTAACAATACAAGATATGAACAAATCACATATAATTTATAATATAAATAAAGTACACTCAATAGTATATAACAATGTAATTACCGGCTGGGATATTAATAATTAAATAATAAAAAATATAAAGCAATTAAATACGACCTGCACCACTAATTACACCCATTGGAAACTGGAAGGCTGGGCAACTTGGTTTGACAATGACGACGCGTTTCACAACAATATGGCAATATGGCGACACGACACACGAGGCAATTCACTGGACGACGATCGTCAGCCGATATAACAATATCACAGCAATGGTCGCTTACACTGGTGCGCGTGGACGATATTGCGACACGACACAATGACGTCGCACACAACCAAGACGTTCGTGAGCAATATGGCGATACGGCAAACCGTCACAAAACACTGATCGACAAACGTCGGCTGGTATATCAATACCACGATAACGGCCGCTTACAATGGCGCGCGTGTACGAAAGACGCGTTTCACACAACGGAAAACGAAAGGCGGCGACCCGGTAAACGATTGCAAATCAACAACAAGTCCTACGCCGCAATAGCACAGTTACGGGCTGCACACACCGTACAAAAAAATCACGTTACAACGGCAAAACAACGGGGCAACAAGGCACCTTAATTCGACGCCGCAATAGCACACCAACGGGGGTGTTTTTACATCGGAAAGCGAACGACGAGACCAAAAAAAAACAACTGAACTGGCGTAACGGAATCGGGCCGGACAACGATGCTTTTTGGCCGTTATCACCGTTGCCCAGGGGTGCCAATGGCAATGCAGTGACTGCATCATGCTTGAACAAAATTATTTAATATAAATTCGCTATTTGCATACAAATGTACGACAATGATTAATGACAATATTTATAAACTTTAGTTATATATAATATTGCGATATCACAGACTGCATATATCGTATGGTGATGTGTTTTTCTAATTTCCGTGCATAAAACTATATTTATCCTATTTTTAAAAAACATATGCCAACTGCCAAGTAAAAATATAAGTATAATAATGTTCACGAAACATTAAGTTGATACGCGTTTAACATAATAATAATTACACCATATAACTACATATTAATATGGTGTGTTTAAATATACTAATAGGGATTTACGATCACGTGTCCGATACTGACTGCAGGGTATTAAGTCGAGTTCATATAATTACGTCATTTGTCATGACGTGTTCAAAAGTTAAGCTTAGCTTAACACTGGAAATTTCCGGTAGTTCATAGTTAGCAAATAATACCATGATTACAACAGCTAATCAGAGTACGATATAATAAGACACACTACATAGCTAAGGTTCCGGCTTTATTATAAGCATCTAATAGGTGATATAACTAGAAACGCGGTTTTCATTGAAGATAGCATTGCGCTGCAGATTGACGGCTGTCGTCGAGACAATTCTGGCAGGGAATGTTCTAAGAGAAATGTATGTAATGATGAGTTAAAATAATTTTGTACGATTTGCATTCAACATTAGGTGTAGATACTCTGTATCTCGTAAATAATTCCCACGTATGCTGCAGTACCATTATTATTATTATGCATCATACTATCATACAATAATGGCGTATAATTTGATGTAATTATGTTGTGCGCGTGCGTATCGTTATGGTTATTTCAACGATCCAACGGCCAACAACCATATAATAATAATGATACAAGACAAATAAAATATGAATTATTGATACATATACGTAAGGAGGGATACACCTGGACGACGGCGCAGAATGCATTCGAGATTGGTTGAGGTGCCTCCCCACATAAACCGCGCGATTATCCTTCCGCAGAATTAACATAATATGCGTGTGTACCACGTAATGACCCCTGCTCTCACATAGTATAATAATAATATATGGTTTGACGCAAAACCCGCACGGAGATAAATTATTAAAACAACTGACAAAATAAGTCGGTATTGCACAGCTGTCTGCAGATTTGGTATACTAACAATTGTAAAATCTATAAAAACAATTAACATATTGTAACTTATAATATATAAATCTACAAATTAAACTCATTATTCACATTCAATATATTTTGAGCATGTTAGAAAGATCATTATTTTTTTAGAACAGTTTTACCTATAGAACGATATTACACAATATATATAAATCACGTTTAAAAATAATTAAACAAAAATAATATGTTATGATACATAAATAAAAAATACAAATGTAAATAAGTGTATACGCAGTAGAAGACAAATTATGATGAAAAAATTTAATTTTTCCTACAATAATATCACTTATTTAAATATTTAAAATTAAAAAGTATGGTATCAAAAAATGTTAATATGTTTATATGAGTATATATGACTATTATACACATATATGATACAAAATATTTACTTTTTAATGGCTTAAAGTTATTTATAATATTATATGTAGTAAATGATATTAATTTAAATTGTTGTAAGCTTTTATGCATATTTTACTGTTTGATGTACGTTTTACATAGGTATTATAATATTACATCATGTGTTTCATTGACTGATGAATTTATTTTATACAAATTTATTCGACTATGTAACTATAGTCTATATAATTCCATAGATGTTCACCAGTTTATATTTTGGTTTTTTTTTTTAATTTTTTTTTACGGTAGTTTTTATTGTCAATTTCATGAATTCACTGCAGAGTATTTTATTTTACGTAAAAATATGGATTATAATACATTCGTATCATAAATTTTGTACGTCGCGAAAAACGCGCGTAGTATATTCGCCGACCGGACGGCATAAAACATTGGCCGACCAACGAAATAATCTCGGTTTCGATTTATTATAAGAAGCGCCGCGCGTGGTTATACCTACACAGTACGTAGCGAGCGTTAAACGGACCGAACCCGTTTCGGACGATTTCTAACCGCATTATCGCCGCCGCCGGGTCGACATTCGTACATTGTGTCGTCGACTGCCGAGACGTATACATGCACGCATAATATAGCATCTTATATACCATTGTGTTGTCGTACATAATAGTATATTATACACTCCGAATTGACGGTGAAACAGTTGGGCCCCGAGCCCAGATAGTGTGCATGCATGTATTCACAGTTGTGTGCCAAAAACAACGTTTGTAGGCGTCTATATCGTTTAGACGCACTGCTATTATTATTATCCATTGCCTTCCTTCCGTTCTGACGAAATAATCACACTCCACTCTATTTAAATTGAGAACCTTCTTATCATTATGTTACTGTGCACATTTATTAATGGTACACTATATATAGGTGCTAACAGTGTTAACCACTTTTCGAATTGGTTGAAATCCGAGAGACACTACCGCGACAGCTTATAATCTAGTGTGTTTAGGTATTAACCCGATTACGAATACGGATCATGGGCAGCGATTTCAGGATAAGTAATTCTAATAACCATATTTTTCCATACCATATTTCTATTGGATAGATAACCTTCAAGTATATAGGAGAAATAAGTGAGCCTGAAATGATACATTTTTTAAAAATGTTATAACAATTAACACCAATTAATATTGTTTTTTATAAAATAAATAACAATTAATTTTTATATTTTTTTTTAAAACTCAACATTTGACTCTAGTTGGGTGGATTGAATTATTTAATTTACTAATTGGTTTACGAGTTTTCAAAATACACTACTCTAAGAAAAAATGTACAAATTAATGATGAATATCTTGTACAAATAAATGTTTTATGGACATCAGTCATCCGCAAGTAAATTTCCTGGTATGCTGGTAAGCCGTTTCTGGTGTAATTTACTTTTTAAGAGCTCGTATGCTATGCTTATATTTGTCGAATAATAAACGCTTATAAAAAATTATAATATAATTGGTTGTTGTATATTTTGTAGAAACTTTCTTTATCATTTGTTGCTCACTGATTTTTTTAATTTGTTAAATTAATATATTATGTTCATAAAATGTTGTCAACAAACAACATTTATATAACATCTTTATATCATTTGAAAAAAAAATATATTTGTGAAAAAAACATATATACATTAAGTCAATATGTTCCAATAGTAAAAAACCGATTAGCTCCAAATTTTTTTTTTTCAAAATACCGAAGCAATAATAAATACCATGGACATAATACAATTGTGATGAAACAATAACTGAATAATAATTTTCTTTCTTTGACTAATATATATCTGTTGTATCGATAATTTAAAAAAAAAAAATGTTGTACCTAGTGTGTAAACGAGATTTTAAAAACACGTCAAAAAAATTGTATAATCATATCAAATCATACTGTGATAAAGAACTATGTATATAATGTCATTATGATAGTACTAACTTAAACACTGAATTTCAAAAATTAACTCCATAAACTTGCCCCCGATTAGGGGCCCCTAGTATCCAACTAACTTAATTCTCCTCTGAATGCAATATAATTATGCATTTGTATATTTGTATGTTCTTGTATACCACTAGTACAACACCGATTTCTGCCACATAATGTTATTTCGCTTGTCACTTTATAAATTATAAATATTTATTATAACTCGTATGAATTATTGTATAATACGAATATTTTACTTAAAATAATTTTATTCCAAAACACCGTCGTAACATTTTCGAACTATAATTTTTATTAGATACAAGAAAGTGAAATCTGGGCAATAAATTCTTAAAGTAACTGTACAATAAATTATACCACTTGGAATTTTATTGTTAAGTCAGATATAAAAATATTGTTGACTTTTATTTCCATTTGGGTGTTATATCGTGTACGGGTTGATAACAATAATTTTTAATATTTATCATTTATTTTGATTTCAACTTGAAGATTACATTTTAAGCAATACTGTGTCTCCGTAATACCTACGTATTCTTGAAATATAATATTTAAAACGATCTACCTAGCTGTCGTTTAAGCGACCGTATGAAACAGAAAATAATCTAAAGTAATTAACCAAAGCAGTTACTTCTCAGTGTCCATGAGTGTATGAGGAACTAGTGTCGAGTGTCATTTACTCATTTTTACGTGCGTTGACTAGCTCTCTGACTGTCACTATTGTCCACGGTTCGACATCGTTTAAAATCGACAATTAATATCTCTCATATTGTATACTATAATAATATATCATACAATTATTTTATCGTTTCTTCGAAAACCTATGCATACTTCTCTATGTATTGATAATTTAAAAAAATAAAATTTTTATTTCTACAAAAATAATTTATTTGTTGATACGTAGTGAATACATCATCGCTTTATACAATCACAATTCTAGTCATCAAATGCTGTACTACTATATTATTAATTATTATCTATTCAGTTTGTCATAATATCAACGAATTACAAATGGAGCTGCTATATACTCGCTTTGATCATAAGGTTAGGTTAGGATGTAATTAGATGGGTACATTGAAATATTATTTACACGCCCCCACAATTCTGCAAGCACTGTTCGCTTCATAAACTATTTTTGTAGGGAGTTGATTGTTGGGTGTTACAGCAGTACCAGTAAATGATAACTTTTTTTATAACTGTAATGATATTTTTTTTCTGTGTATAAATTATATCATCAAATAAATTTTTTTCGGATAAAAAAAAATAGCAAACATGGTAAAATCGATGCTGGTGTTCTCCGTTGAAAATGTATAAGTAAATATTAACGTGTTCTGTATATTTTTTACTTGTATAATATGAGTTAGAATTATAATATGATTACATATTTTTACATGAAATATAGACATAATTACGGGTAAGCTATAATACATAATTTACGTCCTACCATTGAACAGTTTCTTCGCTCAAATTTATTTCTCATTTAAATATATTCACCAAAGGTGTAAGGTCGTGCAGCCCTTCGAACGGGCCTAAAGTAACATATTGCATATTAATTATATGGTATTCGCAACGATCCCGAACGTTCTCGATTTTACCTACAGACTTACGAATTTGTCGAAACAATATTATTGAACTCGAGATTTTGGTAGGCACCTCTTTTGCGATTTTCTCGTCTATCTTATTTCTCTCTCGTAATACCGTCGCAGCGTCGGTACTATATTATCACACCCACCACCCTCATAATGTACACCACCGGATTTTGACTCTACCGCGGTTTATGTGGCGGTTGCGACGCCCGACGAAAATCGCGCGCGACCGTTCACGCGAACCGCGTTCGTCCGCAAAGTGATTTGTTGCGCGCGCGCCCTCGCCGACGGTAGACGGAGCCACCGTCCGGTGACTGTTTTGCGGACGACGTTAGCGCGTCGTCAGACCGCCGCCGCACTCGTGCTACACCGAACTCAGCGGCAGTGCAACACCGAAGATCGTCCACGTTCGACGTCCGTCCGCGCAGCCGTTTGCCGTACGCCACAGTCGTTTCGCCGCGACCGTACTATAATAATATTATTATTATTATTATTGTAAATTCCAGTGTGTCTGTGCGATTTAACGCCCGCAATTTGTAATAAATTATTTCGGATTTCATATTTTTGCAAACATTGTTAACGAAAAACTTTTTTTTACTATTATAATTTCGACCGCGGGTGATTCGTATTATTTTCATCCACTTGGTGTAACACGCTCAATCCGAAACTATAGTGTGCATGTGCAGTGCGAACCATGATCATGAGTAACGAAAACCAATACCTGAGACCGGATTATTTAACTCCTCTACCGTCGGTAAGTTTAACATTATTTTGTTTTATTATTATTGCCATTTTTATGCCTATACCAAAAATTATTAGATTTTTTTTTAAACAATTTTTTATTGCATTAAAATTATAATAAGATTAGTCCAAAAATTGGAGATATTATTTGAATTATAAATATTCAAAAATCAAAAGTTTATATGTGTTCAAATATTAAATTATATTTTGCTCAACTATAGCTAATTTTTATTTTTAAAACGATTTAACAATAAAAATATAAAGAATAAAAATAATTAAAACGTATAATATGTAATTAAATACTGAATACGTCTAAAAAAAATTCTAGGCTAGTAACCTTGAACTATTTCATTAACGTTTAACCAAATTTAACGAATTTATACATTTTTAGTGGCTTGTTTTAAAATCAGTATACAATATATCCGATCACAAGCCATAACGATTCTAATCTGTTTTGTTGTGTAACGCAAAAACAAAAATATATAAAATTTAAGTAAATTCCGTATTTTACTGATGAATTGTATTATTACACAACCAATCAAAAGGTTCTGCGTAGGTACATGGTTGAATAAATCTGAAGCGAAATTTTCTGTCGGAATTCGCGTTGGTGGTAATACTAATACTATAATCTGCTTTATTACATTCTAGTTCGTCAAGTTAAAACCAAACTTTCGTAAACAGCGTAGTTTCGATAGCAATTACTGACAAGTATATTTTTGAGATTATTGCGAATGCGCATTATACAATGGCAACGATAATGTTTTCATTTAAACGACTTTAAAGCGACAAATCTCTTAGCATCTCTATGTATACACTATATAAAGCGATTGAGCATCCAAATCGGTTGATCGGAAAGCCATGAAAATAAAGTAAAAAGAAAAGGAGGACGTTAACCCCCTGCGGACACAACGACGATAATAATAACAATACGCATCGAGTTGGTTTTGAGTGGCAGAACGGGGGAGGGGAAAATACCAACGCCGAAGCTATATCTAACTTTACACTTGATTTATTCCCGAAAACTCGCGTGCAATATTGATTCGCCGTGTCACATAATAATAATAATATTATGTATAAAACAAAGCGCGTAGTACACCAGAAGTGCGAAAGCTAAATAAATAAAAAAAAATTTAAAAACCAATTCACGACTTTGCCATAAATTATTATTATATAAACGTTATATTATATTTTAACATACAATAAATATTGTAGGATACGTCCTTATAATACTATTATATAGGTACCTACACGTCGTCGAACGACTCACGTCTTCGCCTAATATAATAGTATAATATCGTCGCCACGAGAAATTGTATTTGAGCGCCGGCGGCAAATCGATTACGCCACGGCCCGGGCGCGCGCGTGTGTGTTCGATAATGACACGCGGAGGGGAAATGTATTTTTTTTACCACCCCTGTCGTCAGTTCGTTAATGGTTTTCTACCCGCTCGATGCAGAGAAGTGCTTGTCGTTGTCGTCGTTTTTGATGTCTACACACGCACGCCTGCGCGCACTAGGCTTATTACAGGACTTTGACGTGTCGACGGGCGGCGGTAAACTTATACGATCGACGGGAAAATGGTTAAGATAGTTAGGAGGAATGTCGAAGGGAAAACGATTTGAAACGAAAGGTGTGTACATCTATCAATCTATGTATATATATATATATATATATATATATATATATATATATATATATATATATAATATACATATTGTTAGCTGCCGCGTGCATGTATTATATATATATTACAAGATAATATATTATATGAAATATAATAATTCTAACGTCCTATTTATCCACTTCGTTGACGGGGTTATCGCGACTGCATGAGCGTGGATACGACTGCATCAATGACAGCGAATACGCGTCTATCGTGCCATAATAATATGTATTAATAGATATATTGTATTGGTATAATATTTTGGTCAGTGTATAAGGTGTGTACTGTGTACTCTTCCTTCCGGTTAGTCCTAGGCGTGGTGGTGTAAAATGAAAATTGATGATATTACATTATAGGTAATAATATTATAAATAGTTGTAGAGACAGAGACAAAAATTTAAAAATAATTATTTTTTTTTCGACTGGATTTTGATTGGCATCGGCACAATTGTCGGCGTTCATCAGTATTTGTCATCATAAAAATTTTTCCTATAAAACTAAACGATAAAAAAAATGTTAACTAGGTGCGAATTCTATATTAACAAATCGCGTGTCGGAAAGGTTAAAATTGATGTTGGTCGGAGGTGCCATGTTCATACTTATCCATGTTATAATATAATAAAATATTATGAATACCGCGCTCGAATGTTGACGGTTTTAATTTTTTTTTACGCTGACTTAAAAAACTGCATTTTATTATTATTAGTTATAAGTTATTACTTATTACCATAGATAAGTTATGTTTATGGATGGCGATGCATGTCTAATGCCTGTATTCTGTACAATTATTTCACTATATATTCCGATTGATGCAGTCGCTCACGCTGACACGCTGTAACTTTAATTGGGAGCGGGTCTTTAAATTTATCTTGACACGGCGGCACAGGATTTATAACAGCGATACCTGCAATATTACTTTTATTGCACAGCTCAGATAACTAGTTTTCGGCGCGTTATTATTTTACGTTTTACACACTTAATTATAATATACAAAATATTATAGTCCGACTTTTATTCGTTACGATCCCGTGCCAGGAGTACTGAGGTACAAATTATTATAATGTATATATACACTTTAAACATGGCGACGAGTAATAGTTTATTCTAAAAGCATTCGCCCGAGTACATAATAATATATTATAGTGCCGATAAAATATTATTTACGACGTGTATATATCTGTTTCATCATTATAATATAATACGTCCGGCGAGCCGTAACACCGTGATGATCGGTCGTTCGAGACGGACTCACTGTAGGTACTCCTCGGAACGGGATGCATAAAACGTTATAATTTGTCGATATCATAATATTATGTATTATATTAACCGGACGTGCGCTAATTTATTGCACATCACTCGACACAAGCGTGTTTATTATGCACACCCGAGCATCGTAAGATACTGTTAGTCGTCTGCTTATTATAATAAAGTTAGGTATACATACATGTGCATAATATATTATACACGTCGTATAATATTATATTATATTTTACACGAGCAAAAATAAACTCGATAAATGCCCGTAAGTCTAAATTTTAAACATTTTATACTGCAGAAAAATACCGAGTGCATATCAAAATAAACCAATCACTATTAACAATCGAACATTTTTTTTTTTAGATATGAAGATTTATAATATATAATATATTATAGCCTATGATATAATATATATAGGTTAGTATCGTGTTATTTAAAAATTCGAAATAAGCATACACAAATAAGGATAGGTTAGGTTATGTTTTTGTGCACAACAGTAATTTAATTTTTAAAAACCGGGCTTTTGATTTTTTTCTACTAATTTAACGGTGTACAGGTGCTGTAGTATATTATTGATGAATATAGAAATATACCAATATACAATGCTGTTTGCTTAGGTGACATTTATAGTTGTGTCTCAAATATTATTGGCCGACTGCGGGGTCGATTGGCCCTGAGAAAAAGGTTCAAAGCATGATACGCGTGACGCCCGCGCGAAAAAAATACCGTGTATACCCATGGGTCGACGAAGAGAATTCATGCGCGTCGCCGACATATTTATCGTCGTGCGTTTAGATATTTTTTATACATTATACTATAAGTACGACAATAATAATGATAATATGACAATGCATAAACGTGCCGTCGACGGCCGGCCGAAATATTTGAGTGAAGACCGTCACCATCGTCCGTACACCGGTCTTTAATATTATTGATTACTATCGTTATAATGTTATTAATCTCTTTTTATTCGCTTCACTCCGAATCTCGACAGTCGGTTAACCCTTCCGACTATTTTCGTACCGCGCGATTATTTGCGCAAAAACTATTTGCCATGCGCGCGCTAAACGAAATTAACGGAATAGTCTTCGGCAACGGACCACGTCAACACTGCCGTAATGTATAATATAATATTCGGCTGGTCCGCGACACCGCCACCGAACAACACTGCGCTGATAAGGTATTCGAAGTATTCGCCGCCCAGTACGACGTTCCGCGACGAGACTATACCAATCGTTCCCCGAAATACACCAGTCCCACTATGTATATTGTATGTGTGTAAATATAAAGTAATAGACAGTAACGACGACCGATCGACAGAATCCTCTCAACGAGTTCTCGGTGTCTGTGTGTGTTGGTTGTACGAGATAAAATCGTGCACCACTGTATAATAATGCCGCAAAGTAATCACGATGATATAAATAATATAATATTATAATTCAAGTCGACTAGGCCATTCTGGTACAATTAATTGCAACGATACTGGAAGTATATAATATTTAAAATCGTGGGTTAGGTGAGGTTAACCTAACCTATAAATGGTATAGAGCTGGATGACTTCCCGTCGATGATACTTACCAAACCAACTATAGGCTATGATATTTTACTGTGTCGGCGATAGACGTTGGAAAGCATAATTCGCATCACCCAGAGACGTTGATAAAGGTACCTGATACGAGAAAATTTCGCTACGTTTTTCTTTCTACTGGCTTCCGTCCATAATTAACCAGTGACACACACGGGAGGGAGGGTTAAGAGAACACACGAATTGTCTTCTTTCGTGAAATAATATTTCTACTAAAAATATCCTAGTCTATTATAGTGAGGTGTAATTTCAGGATAATTATTATTAACATAACCTCTTCGTTAAAAAAACCTATGTTGTGCGCTACCACACTGTTAGCAGATCATGTATTTTCGTCGAGAAAACGACACAGCCACCCTTGGTCACATATTTAAGTATATTGCACAACTCTGGTTCCACTAATGTCAAACGTCTATTTGTGATGATTTATTACAAAGGTACAACAGCCAGCCGTAATCGCCGTCGTCGTAACTATTTCTAATGTGTTATGGTTTATCGTATACCTTTAGATATGACGGCGGCGGCGGCGCTAAGAAAAATAGACATCGAACGAACGAAATTCCCTCGGAACGAGACGAACGAGTTAATTTACCGACGGCGTTATAATTTCTAAATATTTCAGTCGTATCCCGATGATATATTCCATCAACTATTTAAGTCCGTTCTATCGTCTCGCATCATAAAATATCTTGTTTTTTAATCATTTTGTAACGATTCGAATGCACACACGTTATACACACGCTTGACACGCTCACATATTATCACGTATTCACGACAAAACAATACAACGCGACGGAAAAACTTGTCGACGAGGCCGGTGTATTAAAATCATAGATATTTTGTATACGAACAGATAATATTAATATAATACCTAACTACTCCGATGTTACGATGATTTTATACGAGTATTATGCCTGTAATTCACAAACACATACATAAAACACATTGTATGTATAATGGTACGCGTATACCACAATAAACTTAAATCAAAACATACATATAATTATCAATGTGTAGTCTTATCCGGCTGGAGTTAAATTTATACAGTTAATAAACACCACGCATTTCGGCCTAATGAACATTAATGATTTGTATTTTTTTTTTTTTTTTGATCATCTATTATTGTAATATCTATGTAATTTTTGTATCTATTTTTTCTTATCCGTAATCGACTTCACCTTGCCAGTCACTAAAGCACAAACCATATATTGTACGGTTGTGCCATAGCACACTTAAAAAAAGTCTAGAGTTATCTTATACTCTAATTTTATATTAAATTTTTAAAAATAAAAATAATTGACACTGTATAATATATCATATACGTACACACACACATCATTATAATCATACATTTATGTGAATGGTATAGTACGACTATACTTTCTTATTCAAAAAAGCGTTATTATTCTCTGTTTCTTAAAAAGTTGGTACATTCATTGAATTTGAGTACTATGTAAATATTATTATTTTAATAAATTCAGTTTTCTGCTTCCACAAAAATGTTATCGTCTCGTCAATTGTGTGTATGAAAAACCGATGAAAATTTATCGGATCTCGACTAATGGACAAATATTTAATATTTTTTATCTCGTAAGTCGTTCCACAAAATTTTTGCTTATTTGAAATGTGCGAATTTTGTTTATATTAAGATTCTACGCAAAGTTCATTCCTTTCAGAACTGTATAAAATAATATATATTTATACATCGCGAATTGAATATTAAATATTGATGAAAGAAAAATTAGTTAAGTATAAACAAATATTTAATTTTTATTCATAAAATATTTTTTAATATTTCAACAAATATGCATTACAGCCTATAGGTAATTAACGTTAAAAATTGATAAATTAGTAACTTTTATATGAATCATTATAATTACAGTAATTTGAGATTCGAATACTTAAATATTTCCAAAATACAAAAATCATTCTTGAAATGACTTGGATTACTCCTCCCAGATTTTAATCCTTCTTATATATACTAATAATATACTTAAACATTTAATAGACCATACTTAAATAATAAAATAATTAAATTATTAATTTTAATCTCTTGTTATCGTATAATAATCATTACCCAGTCATTAACTTTTATAAATTACATAAAAGACTATTCAATTTGAAGAATAAAATCCTTTTTTTGACACTATATACGTCTATATACGTTTACAAGTAGGTAAATTTTACCAAATCCTAAATGTATTTCGCTTATTAACTATATATATTATCAATAGCATTTGTTTTTCCTTAAGTTTTACACGTGTACACACGAAAATGGCTTATCAATATTATTATTGTCCGTGCCCTATATAACAATATTCCGCGATCGTATTAAATTGTTTGAAACCGTATTGAAAACTCCGTCCAACTATAATATGGCCGCGTTAATTGTTTTTCGTCTGAGATAGTGATGTCGACATGATTTCAACGTCTTCAACGCCCAAGACTTATCTTTGTCGCATAAACAATAAAAAGGTCTTTACTAAATGTGCCATAACGGGTGATAATATACAATATGGGTAAGGTATACATTATCGACTATCGTGTAAACGACGGGCACGTGATACTAACCCATAAAGGCATGGAGGTCGAACACGAGAAAAAACTGAAAACCACATATTAATATATTATAGAATCGTAAAATGAAACTATGGCCAAGGGGGAAAAAAGAATAAAAAAAAAAATCAGTTTTCAATAATACGTGTGCAGTATACGTAGGACGATTACTGTCGTGCATAGGAAGCTTGCAGATTTTTATGCGTATACACAAAACACAAACGTACAAGCATATAAGGATTACATATTATTCTGTAGAATGCGCTTTGAGCATGATAATGTTATGTGGTTTATTATTGAAATTTCCCGGCCATATTATACCACTGGGAAATCGATATTATTGAAAATTAGAATACGCGAACAGTATTATGTATGTATAGTATTGCATTTTAGTCTAGTCATTGATACGTAAAGGTATATTGTATATTTAATGGAGCAAATACCTAATACATCATACATTATGATAATATTTATAGATCGCTACTAAATTATAATAAAAAAAAAAAACAAATAAGAATAGTTTAAAAGGAAATCCATTGAGAATAATATAATGCCACCTCTTATACTATTAGAATAATAACGCTCCGTTATAGTCAAAAGTAGAGTAAATACATTTTATTGGTTTAACAGTAACGTGTACTTTTTTGTTCTTTAAAAATAAATATAAATCTAAAAAAAAGACTACAGTTGTGTGGATTTGAAAAATTGAACACGAAACGTAAAAAACAGCAAACTAACATAAAAAAAATCATTCATTTTTAAGCTATAAACCAATCTATACTCAGAAAATTTTTTCAAATAATATAAATATTTGAGTGTATTATACCATACAGAAGAAATCGTTTAGTACGTCATCAGTTTAAACGTAATATCGGGTGTACACAATATTTGAAGTACTACAGCTGAATTCCACGTTTTTTCGTAAATTTTTGTGCAAAACCTAACGCAATGCGATGAACTACGTAGTTTTTTAATTTATCATCAAACGGGTCTACCGTGTCCTTATCGATTCAAATTTCTCCAATAATATACTGTGTACTTTCCGTTAGAATTTTCATTAACGTATATTATTGTTTTCAGTTGGACGCCAAAAACAGTCCACTGGCGTTGTTGGCGCAGACCTGCAGTCAGATCGGATCCGACGCACCGGCGCCGCAGAATGGCAAGACAAACTCGGACAAGATTGGCAACCACCACAAGAAGACGTCGTCGTCCCTCTCTTCGACGTCATCGTCGTCCTCCGACCACGGAGGCGGTGGTGGCGGTGGCGGCCGGGACAAGCGTTCGCCGTCGCTTTCGTCGTCCTCGTCGTCCTGTTCGAACAGCGGTTCGCCGCCCGGCAGGACGTCGGTCGTCCACAACCACCTGCAGCCGGCCCCGATCACCCCCGTCACCACCACGGCGCGGTCGAGTTTCAAACCGTACGAATCGTGTGTTCTCCGACCGGCCGCCGAAGTGGCCGCCGCTGCAGCCGCCGCCGCAGCCGCCACCACCAACGCCACGTCGATCAGCCTGGACGCGACCATAAGGAGAGCGACGCCCGTGGCCATCGGTGGCGCCGGTGACCGGTGCAGCAGCAAAGAGAGCGCTTCGAGTCGCAAGTCGCCGGCAGAAGACGCGGCCGCCGCGAGCAGAAAACACAGCGAACAATCGCACAACAAACACTCGTCGTCGTCGTCGTCGGCCGCATCGGTGGCCGCTCTGATGGCAGCCGCCGGTTACCCGTCGGCGCACCACCACCCACAGTTGTCCGCGCACCCGCATCACCATCACCACATGGCGGCGTTGGGCGGATCGCCCCTCATGAGCCCCTATTTCAGATCTGGCGCCGGGGCGCCGCCGCTGCCGTGCCGCGACCCGTACTGCGCGGGTTGCCAGCTGGCCGCTCACTTGGCCGCCGGCAAACAGCCACCACAGCCGGCGGCCACGTGCCCGGCCGGTTGCACGCAATGCGACGCCAGCCCGAAGACGGTGGCGGCCGCGGCCGCTGCCGCCGCAGCCGCTCACCACCATCACCAACAGACCGCCGCTCACCACCAACACCAACAGCAGCACCAGCAGCAACACCACCACCACACGATGGCCGCGGCGTACGCACACGCCCAACTGGCCGCGCTGGCCGCGGCCGCCAGTCAACTGCCGTACGTGTGTTCGTGGATGGGCGCCGACCTGCCGTCGTACTGCGGCAAGCGGTTCGGCACGTCCGACGAGCTGCTCCAACACCTGCGCACGCACACCTCCGACCCTGCGGCCGCGCTGCCGCTGTTGCAGCGCTCGTACCCGACACCGCCGCTCAGCCCGTCGGCCGCCGCGGCCGTCAGCCGGTATCACCCGTACGCGTCCGGCAAACATCACTCGCCGTACGGTTTCCCTTCCGGTTACCCGTCCTCGCCGCTGGCCATGCCGCCACATCCGGGCCTGTTGCCGCCGTACTTCCCGGCCGTCGCCTACTCGCCGTACGCCGCCGCCGCCGCGGCCACTGCCACCCCGCGACTGGGAACGTCGCCACACACATAACTCTGCAGCCGCGGGTTAGGCTCTTAACGATTTGTTAAATGTATTATTATTATTATTATTACGATCGTCGTACCGCTGTTAGTCGCGATGAGTGTTGTTAGCTGATGATTAGCGAAATTTGTTTTATTTTTTTTTTATTTACGTTTATCTCTATGATATGTATACAATACACAATATACTATTATTGTTATACAACAACAATAACCGAGTACATTATTATATACATACACCAGCTAATATTAACGCTGCTTTTATTATTATTATTATTATGACGTTCTATAATAATAGATACGCGTTAATTTTTATTTTGTTTGATCGACAAAAAAATAATTTTACTAAAATGTCATATAGTTGATCCGCTTTTTATCTTTATTGGTTTAATAATAAGTTATTGCGTATAGGAACACCTATATATTATATATATTTTTATTTTGTTATCGACTACGTTACCTTGTTTTTATTTATTTTTTTTTTTTGTTATTCGGTTTTATTATTTCATATTATTATTAATGTCAGAATTTAAAAAATATGTATACATATGTTTTATATAAATATATATATACATATTCGATTCGTATATAATATTATAATATAAAATATGTAGTAATAACATAAATTATATATATTATGAATTTATTGTAAAAATATTAAACTATGTAACTGTATATTATATACATCACCCGATTTCATATTATATATTGTTGAATATAATAATATAATATATATATATATATATATAATATTTCTGTTACTCTTTTGTTCGTTCCTGGCTATTTGACGCAAATATGTGTCGTTACGATGACAATATCGAATATCAATAATAATCTTTGACAATATACCATCACTATATTAAAATCATGATGGTGATGTACTGCAATATTTGGTTGACCAAAAGCAGATTATTATTATTATTTGTATTGTTATTATTTGACTGAAAATAAAACTGTCTTGGTTTTAACCAAACAGTGTTAGGGGCGCAGAGTTGACATACATATTATATACTCGTCTATATGATCGACCGCATTTCAGTGGATTATTTCAGGGTACGACAAGCTGGCTGAACAATTCGACCACTAATTTCCACAATAACACTATTTTTTAGTGCTCAATTAGAGCTATTCATCGGTAATATTTGGTGATTGTTTACTAACGTCAGAAAAAGAACTTTTACTTCGAGATATTGATCTTATAATATTAATAGTGTGTAATAAATTATTTTAACAGAGATATTGCGTCAATATTTTTGTTTTTATACATGATTAATGATGATATACACATATACACTGTTGCAAAATGTTAGTATAATTGTTAATAAAATGTAATTATAGATATATATCGTGTATACTTTTAAAATTGAAATAATTTTGATTACAATTCGATATAGACCCATCAAATATATTATATTTTAAAAGTTGTGTGTCCGATAAATATGTTAAAAAAATACAATTCCTTTGGTTTTTTAAGAGTTATCTACCAAAGACTAACATCCAAATAGTTAAACGTCAATTGTTTGCAATTAGTCCGAGTGTATTATTTTTTTAATGACAATTGTTTTGGTACGTTGTTAGAAAAAATTGTTCAAAATGTGCACTGCAACGAGCGCAAAGCGTTGATTATCACACCCAATTTAAACGTTTCAACAATTTTTAAAGCTTATAGGTCTACCGACGTGAAATCATTTCGATAATAACGCGATCGTTCGATTATGAATTTATGAAACGTATAAAAACAGTCAAAATGATATAACACCGACAGGAGACCCGCGTAAAACAATAAAAAATGTAATAAAAACTGCGACTATGACCTAAACCATCCACTTCAATCCGAACACGACGATGGCAATAAAACAATATTATAATATGCAACATCAGTGGTTAGTGTACTACGTCATATACCCGCATATTGCGATGTACCTATCTGACTTATTAAACATATTGCTTTAAAACGAAACACAAGAATTTGAAAATTTTAATTATTTAAATATTCAATTGAAAATAAAAATATGAAAAATATTCCTCAACTAAATTTGCTCTGATATTAATTATAAATATACTGTAGTACCTATATAACATGAATCCGATGAGTAGATTTTCCATATATATTAATATAATATGTTATAAGAAAAACGACAGAGGCGCAACTATAACTGGCAACACACACATGTGGTTATACGACGTCCACTCGAGTCATATTATAATAATATTAATAATATAAATAATATTATATACGTATTATATTGGTAATACATCGCATTATACAGAGTGCTGTGTCGCGCGTTGCGGAACTCCGTCTTCGTCATCGTTTAAACCTATACGGCTGTAATGCTGTATAATACACATTATTATTATACCGTACGTTAAACTCGAGTCCAATTTACGAGCAGACGTGCGTTCGCCTATACGCGCATTACATACATATTATAATATAATATATTATACTACGAATATACTGTGATATCGTATTCGTGTATATATATATAATATATATATGGCACGCTGCGTCGTCGGCCGAGAGACGGACGGGTAGCACATCAAGGCTGGGCATTAACGAGTTAAAAAGCTAAAGTTAAGTTAAAAAGTTAAGTTACTTTTAACTAAGTTACTTAACGAGTTACTTTTTTTTTAAGAAGTAACTTCTATCTTAACGAGTTACTTTATTTTTAAAGTAACTTCTAACTTAACGCGTTAATTTATTTTATAGTCACGTTAAGTTATTTTTTTTTCTTTGTACGAACCCCAAAGATTTATTATAGTATTTTGTGTAATAAAAAAAAAAATAATAATAACAATAATTATTATGTTAAATATAAATTATTCTGCTATATAATATTATTATGTTATTTGTAAATATTTAACTTGAGGTGTAAATGGTGTAATTATAAGTTTTATAAGAAAAAAAAAGTAACTTATGTTTAACTAAGTTAAGTTACTTTTTTTTTCCAACTAACTTGTAACTTTAACGAGTTAAATAAAAAAGGAAAGTAACTTTTAACTTTAAACTTAACTTACATTTTTCCAAATTAACTTAACTTAACGAGTTAAAAAAAATAGTTAACTTGCCCAGCCTTGCTGTGTGCATGTGCAACGTATGGAAATCGCGTGCTTATATTATATGATAATAACACACATACCGGTGGCTATAAATATTAAACGGTCGCACAAGACGTAGTGCACTGTGCTAGCAACAGCAGCAGCAGCAGCAGCGGTGTATAAGATACTACCGCGGACGCGACACGGGTATTATAATAGTATATATTATACGACGTACGTATAGCCTGCACAGCCAGCTCAGGTCCATTTCGGGACCAGCCGGTGTTACGATGGCAATATATAGTATACGCGTGCGTGCGCGTTAGGTATATACAATATAGTATAGTATAATATTATGAGAATGACGTTTTTAATATGCGCGGACGGTCCGAGTTGGACGTGTCCGCGTCACCGGAGCCGCCGGCCGTTCGCCATTGCGGTCACACGACCGCGCGGCGTGGCTATCCGTATCCTTTTCGGTCGCATAAATTACGACAGTGTCGGCGGCGGAGAGAGACACGCGGGTCTCGATGACGGACGTCGGTGGTGTCGTATAGGTATATATATATTTATACTTGCAGTGCATCGCATGACGTGCGGTGTGCGTGCACTTTATAGACTATTATGTATTATGATAAACTTATACATTATATACGCGTACACTCGGTTTATACACAATACTCGAGTGTATATATATATATAGATAGATAGACAGACGGACGGTGTGGTGCACATATACTTCGCGGTCGACGACGAGGTGTCAGTGAATGCGGTGGAAGTGCAGGTGGAAGGAGTCGGCTTTCTCCTGTGAGCGTATCATCATATTATACACATACACATACAGTGGCGCGTTTGTGCGAACACGTCAATGCGGTCTTTTGACGACGGATGTCGCGCCCGTTGTCGTCGTATAGGTATAGTGTGACTGCAGACGATCTCTTTTAGACCAAATCCCGTGGCTGCGTACGAGTCGATTGTCGAGTACCTGCTTAACGCTTATAACGATACCGGCGATAATTGATTGTGCGGATCAATCGAGAGATATTATACGGGTACACGAGCTTATATTATAATATTATATCTGTTCATTGCGCAGAACACGTCAGTAGAAATATGTCGGAAAATAGCAGTATTCGTGAGGGAAATGGTGTACGAGTATGATCGAGCCGCATAAAGGAAGGTACACGATTTTTGAAATCGATGTATTTCAAATTATCACCTTCCCCTCGATATGCCCTTACTATATACTACGATGACGATTGACCAAATTTAGTAACTGAGTATAAAAAAATTGAAGAATTGTCAGCCAACCTACTGCGGTGGTCTCGTGGGTAGCGTTAATATAGACTGAAGTTCGAAAATCAACTATATGTACCTATATGTTTGAAATCAATTTATATTTCTTCCAAATGCACATGAACTCAGAAAGTCAATTAATATATATATATATCAAGTAGTTAAAGTTACGCGAATCAACTCGCCCAAACTGAAATCTGTGTAGGACGTAGGTCTCCCTCTATCAATAACTGAAATGTGTCTATACTGCGTATAATGTATATACATCTATCCCCGGTTTGGTGTGTTTGTATCTCTCACCAGTTCCACTGTTGAAAATGAAGATGTATTCGCCAAACAGGTATTTTAACCGTTTCACCACAATCGTGACGAATATTAAATTTGATACCGGTGGTAAGAAAAAAACTGATAATATTTTTTTTTTCAATTATTGACAGTAATAATTAATATATTTGTTAAAAATTATAATTTTAATAGATAATTTTAAATCAATTCCAATCGATTTAATAGTTCCACAGACCGTTATATTTTAATATTATGATGGCAACTGGCACTATTACTGACCATTCATCGATTACCGATGTATTAATTATATTGTTCACCCACTACAGCAGACTACATAATATTACTATGGTTAGAATGTTATGGGTACATTTGTAATTAATAAATGTATTACCGTTGATGACAGTATATAACTACATATATATACATGTATAAGTAGTATGTGTATATATATTTTTTTGGTTTTGCTTTCATCATAACAAAATTCGTACAAAATCGCGTTTTTATTTTTACGGTAAATTGTACCTACTACCATATGGCGGTGACGTATACCATCATTCTTGTCGCCTTCAGCGCGATTATCGTTGTATTATACTCCATATAGATCACCATAGTAATGTAATGTTTTTCGCTCACGCAGACCTCGTGCTCGATAAGGTCGAGTGGCCAATATGAAGTCGGGTACGAGATTGCGCCTAACGACCGTCTTCGAGGATTCTTTGTAGCACAATCCAGTCCGACGTTGTCACGCGGTGCAATATTACATAATCGTCGCTCGTAAAACACAGAAGACGCCGTAAGACTTCTGGCAAGCTTACGAGAGGTTTTTCCATTTTTTTTTTTTGTGGTGTTTCATCTATTTATATTTTTATAACGCGCGGTCCAGCGGACGTATTATTTTACACGAATAATAACGTTGTCATTATTATGCACACACACGCCACTTATTACACATCTACTTTATAGTTGTATGCAAACAGATGTGTAGTGCACATGTCGCGTTGTCGATGTATAAATCCACTGAGTATAAGAATTAACTTTTTCCGAAAATTTCGTCAACATTTTCAGTACATAGGCTTTGCATACCCTTTTTTACGATGTGTCTAGTACAATATTTGCCTATTTTACCTACTTATTTAACGTTTCAAACGTAAAAACACCAACACATATTTTATGGTCCCCTACATGATAAAAACGTATACTGGCATACTTGTACAATACCAAACCAACAGCAGACAGATATTATCACGTAAGAATGTTGTAATATTATAAAACACGATTAGTACTTGTCCACCATTATTATCATAATTTAAATTCTAAGACAACTCGCCTATGTTTGGCTATAGTGTTTGATTTCAATAAAAATTGTTTCTATTTTCACATATCACTGTAGGAAATGTTGATAGATAAATTTTACAATTTTATCTCATAATAATTCATCGGAGTACCGTCGAACACAGTTATTGATTTTTGTGAATGTGACGTGAATTACTATACGCTTCACTTTTGACTCATAAGTTATCACTCAACGTGTACGGACGATAACTGCAGTATTAATAAATAATCGGATGACCACTAACCACAACCAGGTTGACATGATCGGTGTTGTCGTCAGTAATACAAAATGTGAAATACAAAATTGATCGATATAATATAAATTTAGCGAATTGTGTCGTTCGGACAATAAAGCTTGAAACTTTATCTCGGCTTCCACCACCGTCACGCCACTGTCGATATAATAATAGTAGTATGTTATAATATTTACTCTTCCGCGAACAAACGTTTATCGCGTGACGGTGGCGGAGGTTGCGTGTCGCCGGCCTGCTTCCTCCTATGAGGAGATTTATGGCCGTCTGGTACTATTACTACCGTCGTTATTATTATTTTTTCCTCTTTTTTTTTTGGCCCCTTAACGGCCTTTTTTTTAAAATATTACGACGGCGGACGAGTCGTAAAAACATATTATTATATACATACGTCGCCGTGGACGTGATGGGGACGCGAGGGAATTGGAATCGACGCCGCGTGCTTTATACCGATAATTCCGTTTTTATGGTTACGATTGTTTTCGAATATTATGGCCTGTTCACGCACCGCGTTTCTCCGAGTTTCCGTCTAATCCCCACTACCCCCCACCGCACTATTTTTATTGTCCTCGGCCCCGTTTGAAACTCAAATGGTCATAAAAACGTCTTAACGTGCGCATACGCCATACAGGGCGTTTCGATATTGACTGAAGTACATCATTCGTGGTTTTTTTGATTTAAAACCATCAAATGGATCTGGCGAGAATTGAGGTTTTTCGATTTTTCAATCGTGCGTGATAAAACGTGTCAACTTTTAAGTCGACACGCGTGTTAAGACCACGGACTTACACGAAGCGTATAATATGGGTTAGTACCCGTTTCAGATATAACTTTTCTAAAAAAAAAAAAACAAAAACTTTAAAAAGTAGGTATATATACGTAAATGAAAAGGATATACGGACGCGTAGTGAGATAACTTGCGTGATTTAGATTTCGGTTAGTCCAATATTGTAGTGTATAGGTAGGTAGGTACCTACACGTATATTATACCGATGGCGCTCAAGTATATGACTGGAAATATTTTGTTTTTCAAATAATATATATAATATAACATCAACGTTAACCACCGATATAATATTATATTGTTATTATTATTATTATTGACGACGACCGCGAGGCCGTCGAAGTGATTATGCCGCGCGTACGAGTGAAACGTATTATTATTGCATTATTGCGGCGCGCAGACATTTTAATATAATATTATATTCTATCGTTTATAATATTATAATGTTATCGTGTCGAACGACACCGCGAAAAATAGTTTTATAATCAAATTAACTCGTCACATCGATGACGGTGGTAATCGCGAAAACATCGGGGCCAAATTAATTTCGTCAATTATTATCGTATAGCCAGTATAATAATATTGTATTGTTGCCGTGTATACGACGACGTGACCGAGTGACTGTTGCGCGTGTAGTACGCTTTCGCGACAACCGTAGCAGCGGCGCGCGTTGACGTAATCCAATGTCACTGCAAATATCCACAACTCGCTCGTTGTTATCAATTAAACGATTTTCGCGTCAGCCGATGAAATGGTAACAGATAAATATATATATGGCGCCACCGCTGTGTAGTAAATTGAATACGCGTTATTGTACGAGGTGTATCGTTTTCAATAACGGCGGCGGCGGCGGCGTTCGACGAATTTTCGGTAATTCGTTTTGGGCACACTTTCCAAAATGTGCGTACCGCGTAATATTATAATACAATGGCATTACAAATGTACAATATAATGTGTTATTATTATTTTATTATGTTACCTCGCTGGTCTATTTCGGACGCGAAACAGCTAGTGTGACAGACATCTATATATAATAATTCAGCAACGGTATAAAAACGAATCGCGTACAATCGCGGATCGCAAACTCGCACGTCCGGTATGGGCATTTATAATTCGCCTTTAACGACGGGTCGTTTTTTTTTTTTTTTTTTTGAACGACATGCTCAACGCCGACTTCCGTTTCGGGCGGCGCCACGTATTATTGACAGGGTAAATATGATATACACTTACATAGAACGATACATAGAAGCCAATAACATATTTTCGTCCTAGAGTATTTTATTGTATTCCAGTATTTTATGTTAGGAAATTCAATGCCGCCAGCGTTTTTGCACGTGAAATAATGTCTTCCGTACTTACCGTTAAAATGCACATCATAAAGGTCACAATAAACCTGGTAAATATTGTAATGGTTTCGTTTCGATGTAGTTTAAAAAAAAATGTAGACATTTATTAAATGATATATGACTGTAGTTATTATACTTGTAATTCAGATATCGCCAAGTTCGTGGAAACGCGTATGTGATTATTTGCGCGCTGTGTACACTGTCGTAATCGCTAATAGTTTTTTCACTCTAAATGGTACCTACAATATTTAAAAACTCTGCGCCTTTAAAATCTTGCGCCCGGGGGCAAATACCCCCTCTGCCCCCTCTTTAATCCAGATCTGTTTAGAGCATAGATCATGATGATATCATAATCAAACGATTTATAACGATATCATGTCGATTTGCACAGTGTAATAACGTAATATTGTGTATCAACAATGGCAACAATTGGCTGTATGCGGGCGTCGTGGTATCTGCCAATAATCCATCGAAGTGAAAAAATAAATTAATAAGTCTTAAAAATAAGGTATAGGTAGTTCTTGGCAAAAAAAGAATAGCATCGGTTTTATCAAGGTTAGGCGCGTGTTCAAACTATTCGAAGGTATAGGTTTACAGTTAAAGTGTTGATTATATAAAGAAATATGTCACAACCATACAACGGATTTATCAATATCCGGCACTCTGAGTGTCATTCGATCGATAACGAATATTACTGTGACTATTATATACTGAGTACACCGTTTTGTTGTTGACAATGTTTCCACTGAGTGCACAGCATCTCGGCACGTGGACCCCGTCCTTAAACCGCCGTCACAACGTCTACTCAATCCATTGCGGCTCCAAGGTACTCAACGTATCATAGTCGCTTCTTGGATCATCTGTACACCTTAAAAATCTATCATCATTGCACCGTGACGTGGTTTACCAAAGCCTTCAATTTTTGTGCTGCAGGGTGCATAACTACTAATACAGAAATACTACTTATTGTCTATATTGTTGTATAAACTTAATCATAAATTTTAATGCGAATAAACTGATTCACATTTGTTGGTGCAAGTCAAAAAATATGCTCTAATAGGAGATAAATAAAAGATTTTTAAAGATGGTCAATTCTACCTGTCATAATATATTTCAAATCTACCCAAATATATATATATACATATCGTAATTTCACTTCTATTCCAAAATATATAGTATCCAAGTCCATTTAAACAAAATATGAATAAGCTATCTTTGTTTTAAATTTACACTTTAAAATGGTTATCGACATCCTAATTTATATGGTATAAAACATAAAAGTAATATTATCCAGGCAATTTAATTTTACTCGACATTTCTGAATAATGTCATAATAGTTTGTGATCTATAATAATTTTAGGTGACTGTCACTCCGACCATTTAAACCATATTACCGTTAAGTCATATTCACATATTGCACTTGACATGGCTGCTGAAATGCGCGTTTGCACTATAATCATCACCACAGCGCGTTTATTCGAATTTTCCGACGGTAATATTTTCATTTTATTATTATAATTCACCCGTTGCGCAATTCACGCGAACCGTTGGTGCCGCCGCGGAGAACAGACAATAGAATCGTTGCTGTAGCAGCAGCGTTATTATTATTATTTTTTTCAACGCCATTATTTATAATAACACGCTTTTGTCATGTGTTTGTGTGTGTATGAGTATGTGCCGTTGACGTCGACCTGGCGCCAAACTATATTTTTTTGTATTGTCATGAAGAAAAAAATCACTCTCTCGCGCGCGTACACACACACACACTGACACACACATACAAAAGCGCACTCGCTTATTCGTAAACCATATCATTATAATATGTTTATGTCATATATATATATTATATATATATATATATACATTGTATTTTCATTTTATATTATTGTCGGTCGCGAGATTTCACACCACGTTATTATTACCGAGGTGCGTTTACCTTGTAACCACTGCCAAGGCGCGTAAGTTACTCAACGGAAGTACCGCGTACCACGTGAGTAATATTTGAAATTTTTGAGAGCAAATCTGGTGAAATGGATTCTCCGTATATTCATTAGTTTTTTAGATTCTAAACGGAGTGATGAATGTATTGATTTTACAATGATGTGTGTTTTTTTTTTTGTATCTGTCATCAAGTGTTGGAGTAGTTATAATGTTTTGGTTTTTGACTTCAGTCCCTCTTTGAAAAGGAAATTTAATTTATTTGGTTTTTGGGGGAGGGGGGGGGTCAAAAGTTAATTTTTGATTTTTCTTGAAATGCTGATAAAAAAAAATTCGGCTTTTCGATTAATCTTTAAAATTTAATATAAGGTGACTAACAAATCATCTCCGTTCAGAATCGTTTTTCGTACACAATGATACCTGCCATTGCATTCAAATTTTTAACATATCCATTATATTGACCTACTCTCCATCTCTACTATACAACAGAGCGATATTCACTTGCCCACCTTTTTTTTTTTTTTTTTAATAATTTTACGCTTTCGATATTATATCATTACAGAACAAATTTCAATTATTTTTACGTAAAAAAAAAAGATTACTATTATAAGATTTTGTTAAACGAATCTGCTATGTTAGAATAGATTAGGTTAACTAAAATTGAAATGTTCAAGTTTATTAATAAATAGTTAAAACAAAAATTAAATGACATATAGAAGTCTTTAACTGACGTTACATCACATAGACACGCGTAGTACATACCTAATCGTCAATATGTATAAAAGGCATACCTACTACAAATATAATAGACGAAATAGTAATGAATCACTCTAGAATTGAAAGCAGGGACTTGAAATCCAATTTTTAAGTGTGACTTGGGACAATCAATATCAAGCAATATTTGATTAGAATCGATAAAAAACTAAGTAGGTACCTATCGACCACATTTTTTATATTCTTCCATTTTGCAATAAAAGCTATCGTTCCGTCTCATAGAGGTGATGAGTTATTTCATTGTAAGTCAAATCACTTAAACCCGTTCTACAGCAATACGTCTAAACGTGTGTGACTAAATTGACTTTTCAATTTGTCTAGTCAGTTTCCCTATTAAGTCAGATTGCAAGCTATATTGACCTAAATTATAAAATCGATCTCACTAATGGACAATAAAGTCTCACAAAACATATTGTGTTATCAAACTCGCTACAGGTTCTTTTTCTTATTTTAGAAATCATAACACTTTCTTTCAATTGTGGCTTAGGTTAGGCACTTAGCACTTTAGTTACAACCTTTTTCTGAACGAACACCAAGACCAAAGATTAAATCCTTGGAAAGAATACAACTAAATAAGCAGACTTGGGCAATATGCTGTAAATGTAATATAATTAAAATCCAAAATATCACGGAATGTCTATCGAAAAATAAAATCACCGGATATGACCCTTAATTAATATTATAATACATGTAATAAAAAAGAAACCTGTGTGACGATGTCCGTGAAAAAAAACAAAAGCAGTATAATATAGCATTGACAACAATACGCCATAAATCAAATTCAATATTCCACACGTATATTATAGTTACATTATTTATTTATATACAATACAATTTTATTTATAAAATAATATACAACCGAAACACGCGCACAGCCTATACTCAGAAAAAAATATTCATAAATAATAACGCCATGTTTTAAATCGATTAAAACATGATTTATATTATATATACATATTCGTTGCATTTACTATAATACACGTTTGTATACATGTATAGATATAGTGGCGATCGTTCAAAGAGATAACACTTGATTTGCTTTTTTTGTTTTACGCAGTTAAACTATTTCTACTACAATATAATAATATGTTTAGCACGTAGTGTTAGTGATTCAGAAGAAGAATATTATTAGGTACGCTGATTATACTGTTTATACCCATATAGACATAATATAGTATATATATATATATATTTATATATTAAATTATTAACTTATACATATACTTATTATAAGAATGTTCTTTTTTTATTTGAACACCTGTTTGAGTAAGCCTATATATAGTATACGTTTCAACGGGTTTAATTATTGCTTGAGTGTTTGCTGTGTTATATATATATATGTATATAGTTACATTACCTTGTGGCTTGTGTTGATGACTTGATGTACACAAGTCCCGTCTGATTACCTATTATTGATTATTCAATAACAAATGTCATATCGAAGTATTATATAATTTATAGTACATATTGCGTAAACGTTATAAATTATAATAAAAGGCACACGATATCTTTTCGTAGAGCTGCATAATTTAATTTTGTTTTTTCCGTTAGTTTTTATAAGTAGTAACTCGTTACACATTTTCATGTTCTCTGCATTTTTATTTATTTTATTAGATTTGCGAGCGTGCACATTTGCGGTATAGGTACTTATTTTTTTCTTAAATAGTAACCCCATGTTCATACGTCATTTTGATCGAAATTTATTTTCAATATTTCTCCATAAATTTTAGTGGTTTAACCAACTCAATTCAAAATTAGCCAAATAACTAGTTAATTTAATTTATATATATTTTTTAATTTTGTAAGTTAGTTCGATGTTATACTCCCCAAATCATTACTCTTATATTTTAAAATTTATTATTTTTCCACTAATATAAATGGATAATATAACTAAAATATCAATTTGTCAGAAATTTATTTCAATAAATAATATTATTGATAAATATAATTTGAATTGCTGTAACCTAGTCTAATCTAGCTGGAACTAAAGGCAGTTACTTAGGTCGCTGAAATTAATGAACAAACAATTATTAGTCAAAAACCAATTAAAAATATAAATAGTACTCAATGCGGAAAAATTCAGGGGGTGTGTGAAGATATGTATTATTAAATAATAAATATAATTACTTAATTTATTTTTAACTTCTTATTAATTAGGTAAGACAAAAATCAAATGTCGTGGCTATGCGCAAATTTATTCAATGTAATATGTCCTCAATATTATTGTGTACACGATGCATATACCTAGTACATTCAAGTGTAATGAATGTATACCATTATATTCGCATTCTATAAAGACTAATAAAAATAATATTATACATTCATATATATTAACATAGGTATTACCTTTATTATATCAGATGGAAAATAATATGTTTTTTTATTTTTTACTTCCGAGTCAACGTGTAATTTATACCAGACCAAAACCATTTTCAAAATTTAGTATTCGAGTAGTGTATGATGTACTCTTAGAACTTTTAAAAAATATTCCACGTTATATAATAGCATATATTTATAAGTTGCCAGTTCGTTGTTATTTACATTCTGTTATACCTAATATATATTCATAAAATGTCAATAACTTATAGTGAGTCAGTTGTCTAATGTCTTTCGTTCGTGCGTGCACCAATAGTCATAATGTTATACTCAATTTTATTGTTGTTGTTTGTATTTTAAGTGATCATTTTACGACTAATTATTAAATTCACGTGGTATATCTCCGACTTAAATTTAAATAACAACTTACACATCTCTACACAAATTAACTAGCCCCCTATATTAGAATATTATATTTCAAAGCAAATTTACTAATCACAAAAATCCATTTATCTCTCAAATTTATTCTCTAATTATACCAGGAAACCTTCTTTGTAGGCAATAAATAAATTTACTAAAAGATGCTTTAAAAAACATTATATAATTCCAAATAATTTCTAAAAAAAAAAAAAAATGCATGATAATATATATCTCAGAAAAGTTAGAATAGTACTATTAATAATTGCCCCCTTTCTTCATGTACATTTGTTTTTGTTCCATTATTTATTTAATTTTCTTATCACCCTGTTATTAGTATACATTTTAAATATTCTTAAAAAAAGAAAATCTGTTGTTTAGAAATAATTAGAACTATTATACATTTTAGATCTAGTATAATTTTATGTATGTTATTTAAAGTTATTAAATATGAACAAAATTAAACTTATTAGGTTTTTAAATATTATAAACAGCTTGCAAACTTTTATTATTCCTATAGGCAATATTTAGGTATGATAAAATAATTTTAAAATATTTTATCAAAATTTGAGTAATTTTTTTAAATACCTCTTGGTAATATAATGCACATATTAAGTACTATATAAACGTTTCTACAGAAGCTTTTTAATTTTTGTTCTCAAGTCTTGTATATTTTATTGACGTTTCGCAATCATGCTCTCATAAATACTTGAGTTTCATCTATTCAATTTCTATTATGGTAGACTTTGAAACTGAAAAAAAAAAGTTTTAAAACGGACGTGGACGTATTCTTTGATTCTTATTTCTGATCGTGTTCAACTTGTATACTGAGTTAACACATTCTAACACGTCATAATCATTACTTCTGAACCATATACGATAACACCACTGCTGTGTTAACACTATTGACCTCTATAAAGATTGCTATAGTTTACAGCCAGTGTATACTATACAAGGTGTTACGACGACGGTTATATAGTTATCAGTGTGTGCGGGCAATAAATACAAAATGGTAAAGCATGCGGTAGTTGTATTGCGAACCATGTTTGTATATGGTTACCGTCGACCGGTAATGGAAATGTTAAATAAAAAAAAAAAATTGTTTAATCGTTACACGTCGTGTGAAAACTTTACGAGATGTCGTTTGTCACACACTACCGTATATATACACTTTGCGAACACTATACCCACACACATACACAGATACGCACAGACACGCACACATTTATCATCGCGAAAAAAAAAACCGCCTTTACAATCTATCCAATTGCGTATGAAATTCAGATGAATTAAACGCGCGTGCTCGTTATAATAATAATATATTATGATGCTGCGCGATGACCAGACCTCGGATGGGTTCTAATTGGCCAGTCGCGTGTTATAGTCCACCGATAAAATACAACATATATTATAGCCGTAATAAATATATATAGGTATAGGAACCTACAATGTACCAGGACAAGAGTAACATCACATATACGATATGCATATGTATTAATATTGTATAGAGGCCCGAACGTATAGAGGGCTGGTTTGATGAAAATCTGTAAGTATATAAATTGTGGGTCCGAGCGCAGTGGTGGACTACAGGAAAAGAGTATATATACATCGACCTTTTCAACCCGTCACATACATCATCCGGCGGCGGTGGAGGTGGACGTACAAATCCGGGGGTGGCAGCGGCGGTGGTGTAAAACTCATTTTGATTTATGATCCAAAAAGCACAAACTCGCACACACAAAGATATAGATTTAATGTTCTGACCCTGGCGAAATATGATTTTCGGCAAGCGGAAACTGTCAGGTCGTTCATCAACCACACCGCCGGTCGGGTATCGATCGTCCACCGCCTGTAGGTATAAACCCCATTAAAGAGGCGAAAAGACCGTATTTTTATACGTTATCCCTCATCTCTCCCCCCCCCCTTAACACGCTGGCAATACACTTTGGTGTGATTTAATACCCAGGCCTATACACAAACACACGTGTTTTTGAGGTTTTTGTACCGGAGATAATTGACACATATCATTAGTACGACATGACTGGTTCGTCTTGGCATCACAACTGCACTCGAGATAATGTTGTTGATACTTCCTTCCGATGTATTGCGTGAGCTGAGATAACAGAAACCCGATAAAATATTGGCAAAATATTAGTAGATGCTAAATTATTTTAAGAACGAAGTTTCAGGCACCAACGAGGTAGACAATCAAATTTCAGTTATTTCTTTTTGTCATAATATCCTTATTGGTCCACACCATTAATATCCATTTACGTATATTATTATATAACCCTCATCGTACATCCGTTGAATTTACATTTATGGCTGTGACAACAGCTCCTACCGTTCTAAAGCTAGGTAATTGTCATAATTACATCCGTTGATGGGGTGCGAGTTATAAATGTTCCGTTTTACGTAGTATAAATAAAATCTCTTACTTTCCAATATAAATTTAAAAAAATATATTTTTTAAAAACTACACGAGGTACTTGCATTATTATATAAATCACAACTATACTCATTATATGATAGTGTTATAGTACTATAGTTAGAGCCGTAGAAACTTGAAAATCAATAAAATTATGCAATCTCTCATCAACTCGTTGCATTGGCTGGTGTTCAAAAAACATTTGGAGACGGTGCAGGAAATATTTCGATCTTACGTATATGTTTTGTATCAGTAAAATCATTCGATAGTGTTTAAAACATGTGAACGGTGTCTTTGTAAAAAAAATATTAAAATACATAATTTTAACCACATACAAATGTGTTACTTGTAACACTATTGAATAGGTACATGCAGTTTATCACACATTCACACGGCCAAGTTAATAAATCTCACGCAACATAATTAAACATGCTACGGCAACATAAAAGTACAGAACAATAGGTAAGTATATTTGCACAACAAACAATTACAAAAAGACACAATTTGTGAGTATATATATACATATATAACCTATAATATAAGCGCAGCATTTTTTAGTATGTACCATTGAAAGCTTTATTGGTCAATATACTAAATATAAAACTTTTATGCAATACGATCTCGAACTATGAGATTGTTTCAAATTCTTAACTACTCGAAATCGAAGGAATATATTTTGCGTCCTAGGACAGTTAGTTTTTCTATTATTGATTACCACACGTAATATTAATAATACTATATACTGTTGCTAAAAAAAATATATTATTATTTAGAAGAAAACAAACATTTTTGGTTTATTCCTGCAGTGATTTATGATATTAAATAATTTATTGTGAACAATATACTTTACAGTAGTACGAGCTTTTTACGAAAAATAAAAAACTCACACCCGAGAACAGGAGCACCTAAATCCGGCCTTTCAGACACCATACAATTTATCGCGTACTATGTATATATTATGACGTACGTACAATATTAAAAACTTTTTGAAATTGCGCGTGACACAACATGTCGTTGCAGTCTGCTACAGGTGGGTTATATATATTATAGAGGTGTGTATATATAAATATTTGAAGGCTGACGGGAGTTTATCATTAACGCGGGGAAACAGCCGGAAAAGATTCTTTTGTGGGGGCGGCCGTGCCCTTTGTTGTGCCGTGTCCGTGTTTCTCGGCGCGTGAACCGTGTCTCGTCCTGTCGCCTTTGACTAGATGGGAAACGAAACGCGACGTCTCGGGATTAATATACACACATACGACGCCGCCGGTGTTTACCGCTTCTATATATAAATATAGTATAATATATATTTACTTTAAATGTTTAATTGCGTGTCTACGAGACCGATTAGGCGTGAACGTCGCGTATTTCCGTACGATTAAAATATTATCATCGCCGCAGCCGCGGGACTCGAATAATTGAAACGCGTTTGCCGGCTAGGCGGCAAAGGATCGCTCTTCGTAGAATATATAATGACTCGTGTGACACTGCTCTATTGCAGTGGCGGTGTTTGGATTAACATGCGGCGGTATAAACGCGGTTAGTTATATATATATATATATATATATCAGCATAAGCGCGCGCAAGCTGTTAATCGAGTTTGTAATACGCTTTTGTGTTAGACGACTTGACGATTCCGGCGTGTGTGTGTGTGTGTAAAATGGCCGTTAACGACGCGGATCGGGTTGGCTTTTACTATATATACACGCTCGTTGTCACGGCTAATCGTCACAGATAATCAACCGCCACTGCCGCTCCTGCAGTCGACCGTAACGTTTTCGGACGCCGAGATACGTCCCGTCCGGGAAGGGTGTTTCCGGTAGCGATGGGCCGAACGGGGGGGTGACGAACGGTCCCCGAATCCGACGTGCTTCCGAGTGTGTACACGATAGTATAATATAGTGCGTACCGAGCACGATAATATTTTATAGGTACGATGATAGTAATATTGTCTCGGCCGTAACGATATACAATAACAATTATAAACGACCTCGCGGCGCGCACACGCTCACTTGTACAAAGGAAACGGGCGGGCTGCCGAGTGATTGATGACTGCAGCGCAGCGTGTCTAAACGATTTCTGGACGAAAACCGTGCGTACGATCTATCGGAATGGGAGAAAACGACCGCGAGAGGCCTCAACAAAAGCGAAACGTAATAATGATATTTTTTTCCGCCGTTGCCACGTAATAATGATATTGTATTATACTATTTCTACAACGCGTCATATATAAATCAAAATAATCGCGTGTTTATATTATAATACACGAGTGTTAGCGTCGATCGTCGCGGAAGAAAACGCGAAAAGTGCAGCTGCGCGACCTGAGACTTGCACCGTTTTCCGAAGGAATCGGCCGTCATGGAAAATCACCGCTGTCTGTCGCCACTGCAGCAGGCGTCTAACTATTCGTCCGACAACGACCAGGAGAACTGCTGCCCGAAATATCAGCTGCTAGAAGTCGATCGTTGCGGGCTGCACGGTGGTCGTGCCGGTTGTTTGTCGACCGTCGTGGATTGGCTGTGTCGAGCCTTCTGCCGTCGAAAAGTCGGGACACCGACAAATCAGCGACCTGCAAAGATCTCATTTCCCGAGAAACTCGTCGTTGTCGTGAAACACAACAGCAGCGGCGTTTTTGCCGTCCTGAAAACGTCGTCGTCTTCTCGGCCCTCATCATACTCGCACCGCCCCGGCAAGTCACGAAACAGTCATTGCTGTGGCGGCGAGTCGTTTTAAATCAGTGGCGGTAAACGCACTAGCTGTGTTCGCGTTCCATCCACCGATATCGTCGATAATTCAAGTTGTTTTTCAGTCCATACGTCGTCTCTGATCTCGGTCCTTTATATCTAATTTATTTATTTATTATTATTCGTATAATATAATATATTATTGTGGTATATTATACCACAGTACGCATTACTGCTGAAATACGATGTATTTTTTTTTATTTTTAATAAAAAATATTATTTTATTTGAAATTATTATCGATCACGTGTCGAGATAAAAAATAATGTATCGTTAAGTATTTAAAGTTATTAAATCGTTACACAAAATAAAAATTTGAAACGGTGACGATTGTTACGTGGTATCGCGTGTGACTACTTATCGTGGTCAGTAAACCAAACAATGAAATAACGATTATACGTTATATATTTACCAATAACATACATTTTAATGACACGGAGTAGTTAAAGTCACTAACAATTTACGACGTAATTGTGTTTTTTTACGAAACAGTGCGTAATGCACAATACGTTACTTGTACTATCTAGTTAAAATTTAATAATAATATAAATAATTTACGGATGTTCGTAACGCGCTTAATATAGATAACACCTCTACTCGGATTGTTATTCTCGAGTGTTCGATCATAATAGAAACTCGTACCATCATAATAAAGGTATTACAATAAAATATTAACATATTATAATATAGATATAGGATAAGCGTACGCGTATAAATAGCTAAATATTATTTACGAGTGTATACGTTTCGATTCGACGCGCATAAATCACACGGCCGGCCATCAACAATAACGCAGTTTTGTTCATGTGCGTATACATAAGTAAAAAAAAAAAAAAGTACATTGTATGTATTATTGTTATTATTATATCACCGACTATTCTGCAATAACGAGTCGTCCGGTGTAATATATTAAAATATCGTTGTCGGAGGGGTTGTGTGCGTTCGGAAGGGCGACGACCGCGGTGGCGACGACGACAACGAAGACAAAATATAATACATAAACGATTGCGGCAGATAAACGTTTCGCGATTACACTCGAATCCTACCGGTGTGTATAATAGGTACTGCACACCCGTCAGCTGTCATAATTTCGTTTCGGTGTTATTATTAAAAATTTTTTTATCATTTTCCAGATAGTGTCACCGATATTTTAACACACCCTTTCGGGTCTCCAACTCGCGTAGCGTCCACACAACAGTGGCAGTGGTGGCGGCGACGGCGGCGGCGGTGACGACAATAGCGGCTGCGACGACGACCCCTTTTTCGATGGCCCTTGTTTGCGGTTTGTCGTTTCACGGGGTTCAGACCGAACGACAGGCCGCGTGTTAAACGGCTAATATTGTAATGACTCAAAGGCACGCCACCCCATTCATCACCTGCCGCCACGACCACTGGAGACTACGGCCTACTTGTACACTTCAATTCGCATTTTTGTACGTAATTTAATATAGCATTATGGTACGTTTTAATGTCAAAAAATAAATCGAAGAGGCGACGACCGCTTTTAATGTCGGTTTTGGTACACGCACAATTTATTTGCAATTGAACGGGGAATAGTGACGACAATAATACATTATTCTAAACATTACCTTAGGACCCCTATAAGTACCTATATGTTTTGTAAACATTAGGTTGCATACGACAACTTTTCATGCAGTTAAATACCAATCTGAGGAAGCTAAATACATTGTAATCAAAACAAATTATTCTTAAAAAAAAAAAATAAATAAATAAAAATTATACCATAATGTGTAGAAATGTGACAAAATAATTTTTTTTTCTCTTCGTGATTTCGTTATAAATCATAAATGTTATTAGTTTCCAGTTGACTTACAAGTACTAGTTGAAACTTTGGAAATCATTCTTTTGTGTATGTATTATAGAACATTATCATATTACGCATAAAGATCATAATGCTCTTGAGGTACTTACTTTCGCACTGAGTTGCGAGTTGTATATAGGTATTTGTGTACCTACTACATGACATCTATATAATGTTAAGTACTGAAACAAAAAATAATGATGACATACGCTATACTATATTGTTATCGTCACGTAGTAGTATTTAACAATAATGTATTTAAGTTCTTAGTCGAGTATAAATTATATAGGTTTATTATTAATTATTAAATTAAATGTATTAATCAATATGGTATAGTAAGGAGTTTTCACTTACGATTAAACTGATTAGTCATTACAATAACTAAATTTGGATAATTATTAATATAAATTTGGGATAATATTTGAAATTTCAAAATATTAGGAATAATAGACGAATGGCGGAAAAAGGAATTCATAATATATTTTTACGAAGTAATAACGTTTGATACACCTACATTTCTATGTAATAATTACTATTTTGCTATTTCTGTTGATAGTAAAATATGTGTTCATATTATATAATATAATATAATTTATATTGTCTTAGACTATATTGCAAAAATAATAAATTAATTATAAAAACTAAAAAATACCATCTCTATTTGTAGCTTGGTGTACGCCGTACGGTGAATAGAATATATAATTATAGTGAACTGTTGAGAACCAAACATTTTTTTGATACATAAAATATTTTAATTATTTATTTATTTATTTATTTATTTATTTATTTATTCCTTTTTTTAACTACACATTTTAATTCAAATCATATTAAACGTAAAATAATAACTGATTTTTTATTTTTTTGTTATTATTATATTATATTATATAATATAAGATTTAACATATTATACTATATATATACTAACAAAAAAAAAAATAAATAAAAATAATAAAACGTTTGACCGTTGTGCAAACATATAGGTACTTTTAATTTTAAACAAAATAAACTATTATTAATGCATAATCAGTATAACAGACCATGACGAATCGATTTGAAAATAATTCTGTGTAGAACTGAATATAGGTAGGTAGGTACAATTATAATTTTTTTCAACAGTTAGTGCCAGGTCAATAATATTGTTTATAATAATAATATATAATGCGTTTTAAAACATGTCCTCGACCTAAGATTAACAATTTTATTTGTATATATGAGATATGACCATAATAATTATTATTTTTCAATAACTAATGAGTAATGACACACAAAGTGCCTCCAAATTATCAATACAACATTAATCTAGTGTAAGACATTGGCGATAGCCCGTAGTTATGAAGATTCGTCTTGTTGAAATTATTTTATATATTTAAAATAGACTATAGGTGAGTAATTGTTTGTTTTTCGTAAAATAGTATTCCAGGACCGAGGAAATATGCAATTAATAAATTATGTCATACATCACAGATATTGAAGTCATTGAAACTAAAGCATAGATGATATTACCTATGCGCTAAACGATTGAATTACATTTCATAATATTATTTATAAACATTACGTCAAAATTAATTAATTTTTATTTATAATATTTTTAGAATTAAATGATATTCAAACATAACATAGATAATTATATAATAATTAGGTATATGAGACATTACAATGTAAGAAATAACCTAATATATTATTATATCCAACGATTTAGTATAATTTCAATGACCTTTAAGGCTCATTAATTCGAGGTAACATATTGATTTTCTTATGTTATGTTTTTTACAACGTTATAATTATTTTTGTGATTAAGATATTTTAATTTGTTACTGTTTTAAAAAAACATAAATGGGTCAAATGATTACTAATTCATTAGCTACAAAATAATATATATTATATTTAGAGTACCTACACTGATTTATTTATCACAATGGCATCATTTATCTCACCGCTGATTCGACATTATTGTTATTATATAATAAATAAATTATTTAAATATTTTGATAAATGAATTGACTAAAAGTGAATAAGTTTAAAAGAGTACGAAGTGGATTTATAATATTTAAATTTTAGTTTTTCAATATTTGATGATTCATCGCATAATATGAAATATATATATATTGCAAATTGAGTCACTTATGACTTTATTTTATTTGATACGTTAATATTCTAGCTGCCTTTAATATAAAAACTGAATTAGTTGTAGTTTAATCGAATACATATTATATAATTTATAAATTAACTAATCTGCAATTATAAATTATACACAGTCGAATATTGTTGTTGTTATTATTATTAAAATAATAAATAATATTAACGTAATAATATATCATCAATAATTATATTGTACGAGTTTTAAGTTGATAATTAAGTGTACTTATTTCGTTGATAATCAATAAACGATAATACACGTTTTTATTTTTTAAATAATGAATAACTTATTATACCTATGTATTTCAGCAATCTTAGATCGTATACTAAAAACTTTAAAAGTTATCATAATTATTTTATAAGCGGTCAAGAACACGTGATAATTTATTATAACTGATTTATATATTATATTATATAAACATTATAAACTCAAACATATAATAATTACCATTTAATTACAATGGTAGTTTGATTATAGATTTTAAGTATATTTTTGTTATAATCAAACTGTATTAGATGCATGTATAATGTATATATGATATGCATTATACATACTTTTATATATAATATAATATGTTGCTTGATAAGTGAAAGAATACAAATATGAAATGCATTTCAGTGTAATTCAATTTGCATAAATATAAAATATTTATTTGATTATACTGTACACCACAGCCTATACGTACATAAATAATGTACCTATTAAATCGGTTTAAAACTCGCCATTTCTTTCACTATTTTGTCGGGCAATAACCATTACTCATTTAATATGTAAACGGAAAATACAATGTTTGTCTTATGTAATAAATAATCGAGTATAAACGAATGCGTAGTCAAATCATTTACTATTATTCGCTCGTAAGTGGATAAATTATGAGAAAGGAAATATTGATATTTCTACAATAGAAAATTTACTAATAATGAGTATTTTATTTTATTTTATCCTGTTAACTTTTAACAATCTATAATAGTTATAATTTCAATCTCAATTTTATTTTTATTTTCTTAGCATATATATTAATCTCTAAATGGGCCGTTAAATCTCAAAGAAATCACAATCGTTAGTTTTTCTAATCAAATAGGTTCAATAATAAATCTTTAAAATTTTAATTAAAAATTTAAATCTGCGTATTGGTTTTTAATTTCAATTTCACTGTGAAATTTATTGGACTTTCGTCATAATTTTAACCGGTGTAAACAAGCTCTGATAGGATACTATTCAACGAGCATTAGCACAATATTTAAAAACATAATATTATTTATTTATTTACTATTTACGTACTATAATCATATATATTATGTTCGTCCGGAACGACGCATCTCTCACACGTAAATACGTCATCAAATGCGCGTAGGCTTTATAGTACATCGACCTGCAAGTGGCGAATTACTTTTTGTTAGACAAATAAGTATGTTATCGGGTTGACTTATTTCTACCGGAGGCGGTGTATTAAATCTATAGTTTGTATGTACACATGCTGCTTGAACAGGCACATTTATTATATTATAATATAATGACGTGGTTAGGTATATAATATAATAATAATACACCGTATACGAGATAAATCAACAGCTCAACCAAGAATATTATACCACGTGTATGTGTTTGTATGCGCATAATGCACACGACTGAACTGAATTTAATTTTAAACAATGTGACTTCGTCAACACAGATATTGCGGTCGTGTAAGGTGGCTGAGAGGATCAGAATTGGCAGTAAACCTCTAAACATGTACTGCAGGATTTAATAGTTGTGCACTATAAAACTATGCTGCCACTGTTACATATTAAGGTGCGTATTTAATTGTTGAAACTATGCTAATATTATTATATAATATGTAATATCCTTTGAGTTTATACATACTTCCAGACACGTGCGTATTTAGATTTCCGTATAACTTTATTAGACTAGAGAATTATATACGATGATGTGTACATCAACGATTCATATCTATAAAACATAGTTGATATCTCTTTGATTCAATACTTTCAAAATAAAAGGACACGGTTTTATTTTATTTTCTTACTAGGTAAAAATATGAAACTGACAACTCCCTCCCACATACACACATTAAATTTGGTCGTCGACGTTATCCTCACCAAAAACCTCTGATCACGTTAGTATAAGAACATGCGTTATTTTTTGTGATCCAGTTTAGAATTTCACTTGCATAACAAAACACAATAATCATTTCAACGCAATTTTTTCTTTTCTTTACCAGGCCATCGAAACTAATAGCAATATCGTTATATAATTGAACAATCGAAATAAATGAAACTGACTATAACCGGTATTATATTTCTATTTTATTAAATCTCTGTTTTAATGTAGGTGCCTTATTTTGCGGAAAAAAATATGCGTCAGTGTAACTCGCTATAGGTATTAACTATTTCGATCAAAATGAGCGGATTATAAGAAAGTCTCCTATATAATATTTTAAATTCCCAGCAGAGCGATGAATGTATTTTATGATGATTTTATCGTGATATAGTTTTGTTTAATGATTATACACAAGTTGTCGATAAAATGCTTCAATTTTCAAATATGGGGTGATTTTAGATACCTACCAAATTAGATCTAGTTTATATTGTAAAGAGTTTAAACTTAAATATTTCCAGTATTTATTTTTATAATCAGGAAAAATAAACAAAAAAGTGAAATTTTATGCAAATTTCAATTTTTGACAATTTTGATTTTGGTTTTTTTTTTTTTTATACAACTTGAAAACGAATAACCATAATATATGCATGAAATTTTCACGAAATGTTTAAATTATCATTTTTATTTACAATACAATTTTCAAAATATGTTGATTATTATTTATAGCTATATAATAAAAACACAATTTTTTTTTTTTTATAAATGTGAATTAAAAATTAATAGCCTGGTATAAATACTTAATTTAATACAAAGCTTATCATATAAGTTATTTATTTTTCAATTAAAAAATATCAAAAATCTATAATTGCAACATTTTTAAAGTTAGAATTTTGATAAAATTCATAAAAATATGAAAAATTAATAAATTATTTTGTAGTTGAAAATTTATAAAAAATTTTGTTTTTATACTTAACAATCTTAATACCACTCGACATCAATGTACATTATAGTGAGTACCCCACTAACCTAATTTGTTTTGTTTACTATCGCTATTGGTTACATAATACATATTATTTTATTTTCTGTAATCAATGAAACCATAATATTTATAAACATTAAAATATTCGATTTTCGTAAGTCAAAATTAAATTCATGCATGTGCCATAACTTTCTATAAGAGTTAAAAAATAAGAATATAATCATACCCCTAGTCCCTTAGTTTCATAGGGGTTAAATTAAGTGCCTATTTTTCCAGTAACTATAGTTTATAAGTCCATAAGCCTCATTCAAGTGTATATTAATATTATTAATTTATATAATTTATAATATGATATAGAACTATATAACTTAGATTATAATTATATTCACAACTTTATATTTTAGTATAAAAATTTATTTTTATTTAAAACCACATTAAAATATATTAGAAATATTTATTACACGTACCTAATATGTTTAATTATAAAAAAAACTGGTCGTTTAGACAATACGTGAATGTCATTACCCGGTGTTCGGTTGATTTTAGTACGGTAAGGCCGTAAGGGTAGTTTCAGAAAGCTCGTAAAAAGTTCCAAAAAAATAATAGCCCATTAAGACGAGTTGGTGATTTGGGTTAAATGCCGTCTACCTGTCAACTGCACTATATTTATTATATTATTATGGACTTAAATCAATTGATCTTATATATACCTAGTTACCTACGATATACCTATAGCTCACGAAAACAGGGTTTTAGGCGGCGACAATGAAAACAACGAAAAACGAATTTCGCCCATTTTTCTTAACACGACCTCTTATCTTCTACACATACCATAATGTGCGTATTTACATATTATTATGTATAATATATATAATATATATTGCATTTTGTTTGACATTGCAGTCTGCTCTTGAGCCCACATCGTACTAAATAAATCATGAGTTATTACTTATTATGTACCTATTACATTTTTCTACTGCATGAAACTTATACATGAAATGTGCGGAGCTTGAGTTGTTACGTGGCGTTACGGAGGATAAATCGAAAAAAATAAACCTTAAAAATAAAAACACAAAATTAAAAGTGATTTCTCCAATAAAACGGGTCCTGCTGGCGCGCTGTCACATCAAACGCGATACGCACATTGGAGTGGCGCTAATTCTCCACCCGCGCCACCGACAGACGCACCGTGTCCACTAGCCCTACGGGCTTGTCGTCGTTATTATTAGCAATCCTTTTAGCGTCAGTTGTCCGAACAGCTTTTCGGTCTGTCACGCAACACATTCGTGCCGACGGTACGCCCTTACACACACGCATGTCCATGCAAACACGTGTTTTCTGGCTTATAATGGGGTCCAACGGAAAAAAAAAACGTGCAACAGTACGTCGGTGCTCGAGTTGTGGACGTCGACATGACGGGATGATTGGACGGGAAGTGTTTCGAAAAGCCCCATAAAAATCGTAATAATAATAAATAATAATGATACTCGACACTGTCACCGACGTGTGTTGTAACACGATAGAGTGTGCACACATGCCGTTATAGACGATAAGACGACTCTTGAACCATTGACCATATATATTAGCGAGGTTTCTTTAAAACATGTTCCGAAGTCTTCGGATCTTTGATTTATATATTTTTTCATTTGATTCTGACGCGCTAAACCAATAAAACACAATAGCTAGGTACCAAGCACTTAGCACACTCGTCGGATTTGCAAAATATACGCGGATCTATATGGTCTCACATAATATTAAATATAACTCTAATATTCAAAACTCGTTTATTTCACCACCGTTCATCGTGGAGATGTTATTGTAATAATTTATTATGTTTAGGAACGACAATCATTGATATCAGGTTTGATAATGATAATTTAAAATTGTATTTTATGAGAGTATTCCGTATCCATTTCAAAAAAATTTTGTTTGGACCTTTTATTATTTTTTAAATTAAAAATAATATCATATATTTGTATAGGCACAAAATGGTCATTAATATGATTACCCGTAAAAATTATTATAATACTAACAATAATGCATAATAATTGTAATAAAATATGAATAAGTAAATTATTATAAATGATGCATATTCTATAAAGACAAACTTTTAGTAATTTATGTATTAATTATACTCAATGTTAATTAATATATTATATTATATATATTCATATATATTTAGCATGATAATTTATAAGTCTTTGCTTTTTAGATTTGACACATTGGTATTTATTCTTATAATATCAATATTAATTTCGACTCAATAAATTACAAAGAACATTTATTATAAATTCAATTTTTTTTCTATTAGAATTTTTATATTAGCTTACATACAATATACGTACGTGGTGGTGACTTAGTTAAAATTTAAAATCATTTTAATTTTATTTGTTTTTAAATTAAAGTTTAAAAATATGAATATAAGTAAAAATAATTAAAAAAAAGTTACCTTACCTATTTTATTTTATAATTATTTAATCCTGGGAAATCGTTTTCACATTTATAATAAAATTCGTGTATTGAATATAACGGGTACGAGTATAGTGTAAACACTAATTTTGTTAGAGCTCTAAATCGTGAGTGTTGAGATACAAATAAATTGCTGTAAGACATTTCAAATTGAAATATACTTCTTATATAATAATATATAATATATGATGTCTGAAGGCAGCACGTGTTCCAATTATTCAACCAGGTAATACACTATACACACAACTATAGTTTGTAAAAATGGTTCAATAGGATTATTAAACGTATTATTATTATTGTACCCTATACATATCAAAGCATAATATATTATCATTATATCGGTATATGAAACATAAATACTAAAAAAAAAAAAAAAAACGAAACCCATGACGAATTGTTTATGCGCCCTTGGTTTTGCATGTGAGCGTGTATATTATTTTTTATCGATTTACGAAACGACAAACTTCTTTCGTGTTGTATATATTTTTTTTTCTAATTTATGTATTATTACCATTTACACATGCTGTACGCATTTTGTAGTCGGCTTTTAAAAACCATATAATATATAGTTATTTAGCAATAAATAATATTTACTTCACTTAATAAAACATCAATTCCAAGTTCCAACACGTTATATTATTATAATATTTTGCTGGAGCTCTTTGTGTAATCTACAATAATATCTACAAATTTATCTATCTAAAAATTTGGAACTCTGTCAAAATTAAAAAATTTTAACTAGTTAACGGGGTCTAAACTTTACTGTAGGCATGCAAAGAATTTTTTTTAAAGTTTTTAATAATTTCTAATATAATATTAACTATGAAAATATTCGTTACAGGAAACATTTTTTCTGTAAAGAAGTCGATAGTAACTTCAAAAACTTCCACCGTAATATAACTTAGTTTTTATTTTTTATCAAAGAGAATGACTAAGTAATGATTTCAAGTCATAACTTTTATGCCAATACGCTATCAACATTTATTTATTATATTATTATTTCATATTTATACAACATGTATTATTGATATACGGAATTATGACTACACGTCTACACAATAACAAGATCAAGTAATGTTATAAAATAAGACTATATTCTAATCCTGTAGGTTCCAAATAACTCTACTTTTTAATAATTAATGTTTATTGTTTATCGTTTATCGTTATCATTAATCATTAATGACTATTAAACTACTTACACACCTCGTAATTACGCTTCTGCAGTTACATCATTATTAACTAGCAAGTATATTAGTAACTAGCACTTACCAATAACTACTTGTATATTGATTTAGACGTAGATATTTAAAATTCTAACCATTATAGGTATACTTAATATTATTACTAAGTGACGATTCATATGTACGCGTGATCTCGCGTCTCACTCTTTAAAATTTAAAGACTGTAAAAATAATAGTTTTCCAAATTGATATTATTAATTTGTGATAATACTTACACAAATATAAAAAAAATCGAAACTCGCAATGCTATAATTAATTTAAGGTTTTTTTCCATTTTTACTTCAAAATTATTCACAAATTAATTGAATGAGTTTTCTTAGTATGACAGCCGTATACGGTTAGGTTAGTTTTAATTTATACAGATGATTACTAATTTTTTCTTGTGAAAATTATAGGCAACACAAATAAACCATAAAAAAAAACCGCATGTCTATACACATTTCTTGTTGTGAAAATATGCACGTATACAGCTACGTTTTTACATACACGGCAAAGTAAAAGAAGAGATGGAATTTATGGTGTCAATTCTTTAAGGGATTTTGTGGAGTGAATTGTGTATATGTATCATGCGTGTACTTTCAAAACATCTGGAAGCTAATAGTTTTTCGATCGTACCGGAACAAAATGCCAACACGAAAGTACATACGTCCAAAAGGTGTAGAAATCCGAATTGAGTTATGACCCGTTCCACGACGTCGACCGGATTTATCGCCCCGTTCGTAATTATTGGTCGTAAAAGTCAACCGTATATATTGGTGCACCGACGACCAACGGACACCCGTATAACTGAATTATCATAAAATATACATAATAAACGTCGTATACGAGCTTGGATAAGTATGATTTTTTTTTTTTAACACAGTTTATAAATTTTTTTTACGACCCAATATATACGGGAATAGTATCGTTTTTGTCCGTCGCCTCGGGTCGTTAAATTTCCAAAATGGGTTCGGCGTGTCTCTAACAGTTTCTACATAATTATAATACACATCACGTTCGTATATAATATGTACACACAATCACACATATACACAAATTGGATGCGCTCATACGATAGCAATTGAAAAAAAAAAGGTAATAAAATAATAAACTTAAATATACATATGTATATGCACATATTATAGAATGATGTATACTAATAATTTATTTAGTATTTTATCAATAGCTAAATCCTATGTAATAATAACCGTTCAAAATACACATGAAATCATAATTAACTGCAAAACACGTTTGCTTTGGTCATAAATAACAAACATAAGGCCACTTTCCAATTTTTCCATGGCATATAATTCACATCAATAATCCGTAACATAATATATTACACTTGCATGATGTGTATACAGTTTATTATATTTTTAACGTGTACAAATACTAATAATTTTAAAACCTAGGTAGTTCGCTATTTCGAAATTGATAAAAAAAAAAAACATTTAAGACTTATTTAATAAATGTTTGTAGTTTACTTCATAATTAACTAGAAATTGTGTGCATTATATGATTTTTTCCGCTTATTATTAGTTATTTGTTTACAAAATAAATTAATAATAATAATCTACTTCAAGCTTTAAAAGAAAAAAATATTTCCTAACATTCAATCTTCAAACAACACATTAAGATGTTTCTTATAGTAATGGTTTTTAGGTAGATATACGAAATTGTTCAAGTATTTAAATACATTAAAACAAAGTTCTGAATAATTTGTAAAAAACATAAAAATCTATAAAATACATATTTATAGTACATAAAATAATATGAAATATATTATGTTAATATAATAGTATATGCTAGTCATAGTGTGTAATATTTTAAGCTGTTAGTTCATAAAATATGTATAAATTTAATAAATTCTGCGGACAAGTCATAAAATATATTTTTAAATAATATCTCGGCGATACACCAAACTAATGTGCATATTTAATTGTAAATTATTGCTGAGATTTTTTTTTTCCAAATAATTCTTTTAAAAAAAAGATATTCTCAGATTATCCATTATAATGTCATTTATTATTCAAATATTTACATGTTCTGATCTGAATGAGGGTCTTAAATGAATATTATCCGTGGAAATTTCGTATCTATCAAATCTTGTTCATATTTTATAGAAATTTCATCCATAAATACACATTTAATGTTCTAATTATACTATACTAGTAAATATTTGATAATTAAGCATCCCACCTTGTACCTATTTATTTTCTGGTATATTTACTATTTAATAAACATATGCAATATCATTAAAATATTGTTTATTTAAATTTACTATAATCATTTGCTTTTATAATATGATATGCAAATGCTTAGGTTAATTTTAGACCCGAGATATGTATTTCATATCGTATCTGAACGCTGTATTTTCATATATAGGTACAGGAAATGTCAATTTAAAAATTATCTTTTTATTTGGATATATATCGCATTACAACTGGGGTTCATTATAACTGTGAATTATTTGCTCTAGTCATAAAAAAAATAACAATAATAATTATAAATGTCAGAGTTATTACTAATACTTTTTTTCTATTTGGATGATAATAAAAAAAATAATTGAATAAAAAAATAATACGCAATTGTACTAAGCTAGCCAATAAAACAACAACGATACACTGTATGATGTATAATATTATTATACGGTAGCGTGGTAGCGTTGTTGATTATTGTAATATTGTGTGTCATTAAACTAATTTAGTGTTAATTTATTCACCGCATGGTACAGAACCACTAAACGGGGAATATTATTAGAACGTCGGTCGTTCGGGAAAAACGTTATTAGGATCCGAATGCAATTTGAGTTTGTGGACATTTACAATATTACATAGCCGTACATAGATGGTATACTTCGATATTAGCTATTAGGTACACAGCAGCAATGTTATTACAGCCATAACCTTAATATTAGTATAAAGTTTATGGCTTATGATTATAAAAAATTAATGGTATGACGCGAGTTGCTTTTATCGAGTCACCCGTTAATAATATAAATTATTTCGTAATTTTATACCATATTACAATTATTATAATATTTTTAGGCTGTATATTAGATGCGTCTCAACGGTAAAAAAAAATGTTTAATCCGATTTTCGGCTATGGTTTTTTTTTTCTGTTTTTTGGATTACCTATACTATCAGAGGTGATGCATACTGTTTGCGTCCTGGATTTTATTTAATAGTTAAGTTGTGTCTGAATCAAAAAGGTCATAATATACTTACATTTCTACAGTATACATTTTTTTTTATAACAAAGTTGGGTCCCAAAAATTAATAATATAAATAGATTTTTTGAATGCACTTTGTTAATACACGAATATAATATAATATATTAATATACCTGTTGAGTTTAATAGTTTAAACAATACATCCGTTTTTTGCACATTACTAACTGTATTCAACAGTAACATACATAAATATAGATAAAGCTTATTGTTTTTGTTATACTTTAATTAGTTTAATTAAATATTGCATAAACAATCTTTTTATTACAAACAGTTTAATTTGTATTTCCATTAAATCAGGTATACGTATACGAAATTCTTAGTTTGTTGTATGATTTCAGGAGTAAATGGTGTATGAAAATTATATGTTTCTGTTCATTAAAGCTATACTAAACAATAGTTAATATTACATATTATTATACGTCCATGACAGAAAGTAGGTAAGTACAAATGGACATATCACAAATTTCAATAAAAGCATATTAGCTTATCCGTATATTGCTGATGTACATTGTTTTTCAATAAAAATAGGTTTAATGTCACATATTGAATAAAAACTATTACAAGATATTACAAACTGTAATTTGTTCACGTTAATAATTTTCTATAATACTCATACTCCCTAACTACGTTTTATTTCTGTGTGTCCATATACGTAGTTATTGGTTAACCCAACATGGTGATTAAGATATTTTGATTAAATCGTTAATAATAATTTGGTTGTAATGCTTTAATATTATCCATCTAAAAAAACTTAAAATAGTAAAAGAAATTTAAATTAAAGAAAAAATAATTTCTATATATAAGAACCAAGGTAAAAATTAATAGTTAATCGATTTATTATCAAATTTATTCTTTTATTTGATTTACTAATTTTATTATTAAGATAAAAAATAATTTTACTTTAATGTTTAAATTAATATAATATGTCTACATTTGTATTAAATTTATTCATATTGCATTAAAAATTCTATTACATTTTAATCATATCGTATAGCAAAAAAAATTAAAAACATATAAACATTGGACAGAATTAACTATATGATACTTACATATTATAATATTTATTATACTACATGTATATTATAATATAAAAATATTTAAAGATAATCATAAAATAATAACAACATATATTCGTTTATGGGGTTGAAGTGTCACATTTTTCGTACTTAAAAGTTATAAGAGAGTAGTTGGTATAGATAAAAAAATGTTTGCAAATCATTGATTATATGCATATTGTTTATATTTATGTTGTAAAAGATTATTTGCGATATGTATACAGCGTACGTAATATAATTTTATATTACAAGTTTCAACTCGTGTCTCTGTCTCTCTATATACAATTATATGCATAATACATAATATTATATATTATGAATTTACGATATAAGTTTACTTTACCTATCAACAAAATTATTATCATACAAATCGTTAGTAATCGTATAATCGATCGAACCGAAACAGTGCGCGTCTCTCTCTATATATATGTTAATAATGTTGTAATTTTTATTAATAAAGTGAGGCTAGCCGTGATAACACTATTAAGCAATACTTATATATACATTATACGCACGCAGTTAAAATCAAATACAAATCACTTCTTGACACGGTCTACATAGCTTGACATCGGGTCGTTTTAAACGTTTCATTTTTAACTTTGTAATATGTATAATAGACTATATGTACAACAATTCTGGGTTTGCGGTCATTTATACACACACATATATATATATATATATATATTACAATACAGCTGTAAAGTTTTTTTCCGTACACAATACTCGGGACTCAACTCAGACGTTTAGTTCTAATTAAATATACGTACATATATTTTAATTCGTTTCGGTCGAGTTGGACGAGCTTTTGATGGACAAACTCTCTACCGCGCGGGAGGAGGAGAACGTCTCGCGACACGATCGTTTGATAATAATATAATACGTCTAGGATGACGACGAGTTTAACGACCCAACTTTTAATAACTGTTGCTTTGGCACGGCGGGTTCGCGTGTGTATCTGGTATAAATAAGTAAAAAAAACAACATATATCTACATTGCATGAAATTATAATCATAATAATTACCATTAATCATTCGGTGAACTTACTGACGCCGCTACCGCCGGGACACGATGACAAAGAGCAATAGGTAAAAAAACAATACGGGGCCGGCAACACAATGTACTGTAATTATACGTAAATTCTATACAACACTATATATCATAATAACATTATATTATATAGCTCGTAGTATGATTAGTCTATGTGTTCGGTATATATGAATATAATAATATATTATGATATCGGTTGTGGCGTGAGGTAAACCTACGTCGGTTATTCTTTTCATTGGTGTTCTCTTTTTTTTTTTTTAATTAGGTACGCCCAAGACATGTGATACGAATAGCTCTAGACGTAATGATCATTTTATTACGTCACAGTTGAAATCCTCTGATCACCACGGCATTGTGCGTGCGCGGTTGGAGATGTCCCAACCACGTCTTTGTCGTCGTCATGGTATAATGAAGCGGCGGCAGCCGTTTTGAATTAACAAATTAGAAACTTTTTTCCAACTACCCTCCGTTTTCAAACGGTTAGTTAATCAATCTTTCCTCTAAAACGAACATTTTTTTTTTATATAAACCGTTAAAAACAGGTATCAACTAACAGTTATTTTTGAAAAAAATTGATGTTTTGGGTAGGGGACAGCAAGACAATGTACGCTTTTTTTCTTTATTTTAATCAACAGGTCTGCAATTTAACATTTTTTTTAATGCCATAATTAAATATATATAAGTATATAACATGTATATTATAAAAAGAAAAAAATTGTGTACAAAACTTGAAATAAAATGGTAGTTAGGTATAATATTTAACCACGTTTATACCATGTAGACTATAGAGAATACATATAATAACCATTTGCGATAAATATTAATATATGAAAATTGAATAGATAATTGTTTTCTTGTGTTATTTTCAAACTATTGTTGAACTAGTACAATGATAAAATTATCAAAAATTTTCAACTCTTAACAACAACTATTTAGAATTCATTTAATAACGAATAATTTTGGATCTCGTTGATTTCTGATGACTTACGGATTATATCATGACATACCTATATTGTCTATTATACTGGTTATATAAAATATTAAGTGTAAAAAGTGAATTTATTAAAAAATGTTCCTAGTAGTTTCATTCCCTACTATTCTATCATATACTACCAAAAGTAATATCCCGTGTTATATCAATGGGCTCTATTGCCACCGAGTACCCATGCAAAATTACGAGAACATAATATTTTCTGAAAGTTATAAGGGCACTTGATCATAATAATATTGATGGTACAATACGTTTTTTAATGTCGCAGGATTAAAACCGTAATACACCGTAATGTACGCGAAATACAATAACAATAATATTACTACGAGCTTCGAGCCTGGTAATTTTCTACAGCATCATTTAAGGGTACATACCGTATACATGGGTAATAGCTACATAACGCGCGAATATCGCAGCAGATTCGCCATTAAGTACAATGGGTTAATACAACGGCCGTGATAATAAAAGCGATAATAAAAATATCATATTATTATTATATATATTATTGTATATTAGGTACCGACTATACTGTGGCTGCATTTATGTACAGCAGCAATTCGATACCGTAAAACGTTTGTACAATAATATTATTATCGAGCTGCACACGCTGCAGGCGCGCGCAGTGAAATTCGATTATTGTCGAGCCGGTATTATACGGTTTACTCCAAATTAAAAAAAAATATAATATAATGTGGTATACAATATGTATAATAATAAATGTGTGACAATGCACGATCCGATAATCGTCACAAAAAAAAAAAAAAATCACGTGTTATAAACGTCATTATTGTGTTATTGTTGTATTTCGATGTCGACGTGCGCTAATCTGTACAAATAGTGGTTCGCATAGAATAAATAGGGTTTTCGAATAATATGATAATAATAATAATAGTTGTCAACAGGCCTGCGAGCGCGCGTGCAGGGTGTCGGCGTACAGCAGTCGTCGTCGTCGTCGTCGTCGTAGCCGTCGTCGTCGTGTCGTGTTATTGGAGGTGTCAAACATCGCATGCGTTATAATATCGGTCTTGTGCGCCCCATAAAGAGGGATGAGTGCTTTACAGTAGTTGACAGGTAGTAATTCAAAACCCCGTTGTGTGTGCAGAAAACTCGGCGCACAAACACACGCACTGAGCTCCAACACACTGGGGTCTTTATCCGGGCATCCATCAACCGGGCTTATCTCGTACCGAGGATGACAGCTGCGAATTAATATCGGATTTCATCAATTACCATCTCTCATTCGCCCGGGGTCGGGGGTTTGGGGAATAGCAGGTTACGTCGTCCAATACATTATTCATGTATTATTATTGTCGAAAGAGGAAAAAAACCCGAAATAAAGGAAAAACAGGACTTTAAAAATGTTTTTTTTTTTTTTGTTGTACTTATAATATTATTGTGCACAGCTTCTAATGTAATTTGGAGTGACAGTGCGCTGCACACGTTTCGACTTTCTTATACGATGATATAATACGTGTTCGCATATTATAATAGTATATTGGTAGATAGTTCAGCTTACAGTTTGCTATTATTCACAGCTTTTTCCTGTATGCTTAGGTACTTACTACTCTGTATAGCAATGTCTAGTATTTTCGCTGCAGACTGCACAGTATATAAGTTTTGTCGATCATGAGTGGTTATGAGTAGGAATTTTGTCACTTGAATATAGTATTTATTAATTCAAGTATTATGGATTTCATTAAGATTATTTGCACATTGCCTGAAAAATAGAAAAATCACCGTCAAGGCGACAAAGAATAAACTTCTGTGTGAACTTGTTTCAGACACCGGAGCTTTTTATTCTCGAATGGATCAAAAACATATCTCGACTGTTATATAATATTATTACAATATTCAAACGAACGTTTCGAGCATCTTCTCGCAGTCGACGATTTATTATGTCTATTAGATGTCATAAATAAAAAAAAAAAATGGGATGAGAATATTTCGTTTATCCCGAGAAGGTACCCCCTGCAGATAAGATACTATATTGTTTCGCCCAAAGTCTCTACGTTATAATTTCGATTCGTCATGTGGCACGTCGGTTTCGCTTTACTCGATGGCCGATACAATTATAATAACAATATTTATTAATATACCTTATGCCTTAATACATGAGACCCGCGGTCTGTCTGTAATACGTGTCGTTAATAATGGCAGACGTGTGAACGTGATGGGATGGTTAATTTTTATGACTCGTCACGGTCTCTCCCTCACGTGATGTAACTGAACCCCAGAAACGTAATTTTCGATCTTATATTATTAGATAGGTGAGAAAGTGCAGACATATGTATAGGTATTATGCTTTTCCGATATCCGGTTTGTTTTGCGTTAGTGCGCGCACGCCTTTTCGATTTGGTGAAAACTTCTCTATCCACCACGGCTCCGACTCGTGATAAAAACACGGTATATTATACGGCGTTATACATAGTATGTTTTGAGCGGTTGTTTGTAAATTATAATATTAAGAAGGTACGTGGTAATATTATGCACGTTGAATAAAAAATAAATGCTGTTGGATGTAAAATAAACCTCTCTCTCTCTATATATATATATATATATATATATAGGTATTATTATAATTTTATGATTTTCAAACCACGGTGCAATGTTTTGTCGTTTCCCAACACTCACATAGCCAAAATGGGTTATTCTTCCAAACTGCTTGGCACCGTTTCAGCTAGTTCAAGTCTTAGAATAATATTATATATGTACGTTACCGCGATCGCATGTAAGCCGAGCGTCTACTATGTTTCTAACCGTAGTTATTGCAGATTCGGTGGGTGGTGGGGAGAAAATACTTATGGGAGTATATTATTAATTATTATGCACTACCCTGATGTAAGCCATATAATACCCCGGTACGGAGTCCAAAACATTTTCCGATTTTGTGTTCGCTTCGTTCTGACGAGATTTTATTGAAAAAAAAAATAATAAATAACTGTAAGTACTACATTCTACGTCATTTTATGTATCACTTAATCACAATTCGCATCAAGACATTATTACGCGTAGGTATAAATTGTGTTATAACTTATAAGTGTATTTATTTCATTTTATTATGTCCATGTTGTTGTTACTTGATACGAAAAGTGGCGCCGATTTAAGTAAAATTCATTTTTGTATTTATAGTCACGTGATAAGTGCACTTATGCGTACAAATTGTTCACAAATTATACTAGCTATAGGTATACAATATATTTATATACACACTTATACACGTGCATACATACATTATAGCCGTTGACATAATTGTTGTGCGTACGACGTGCCTCTAACCATCGCAAAAGAAAATACCTATGTTCTTAGTCTTCGTCCGTCGAAAACTATTTAATATATTAAACTGTATAGTTACACGACCTATGCCGGCCCGCGAACGGCACTTCATTGCATCGAAGGTATACACGGGCGCCCGTAGGCAGGGAGTGCCATGCCCCTTCCGCTATTTTAGTTAATATTAAATATTAATTGTTTTATTATCTACTTGCATGGTTTAAGTATTTATACTTTTGACTTTGCCCCCCCCCCTTCCGGATTAAATTTCTGCGGGTACCCTTGTATGCCTACACAGCATTGTGACAATAAGCATTTAAAACCACCGCGGGCTTGCTGCAGAGTCTATATCCGAAAAATATAAACTTCATCCCCAGACAGCAGCAACCTACCTCACACTCCCACCCGTCACGTCACTGAAACCTCCAATCATTGTCGTCCGAAGCGCCGTCAGTTATAATTACGGATCGATGTGCAGACATGTATAATAATAATAATATGTGCGTGCGTGACGTCGTCGCGCATATGTATATAAATTGTGTGCTTATGTACGCTCGCGAAGCATATTGTATTCGAGCCGGAAAGAGAGTTATAATAGGTATATTATGTATAGGAAAGGATTGTGTCGTTGCGGCGGACGAGGGGAAGGTAGTGCAGACAGCTATTGTTACGCTGGTGCAGGATACCCGTGACTCACGGCTCGGTGGACAGGAGAGTAGAAGGCGCGTCACGTTTGCCGACAGGCTTTTAGCCGGCAAGCGCGAACGCATTTCGCCGACATTGACACACCGCGCCGTCGTTTACCATCGTAATTTTTTTTTCAGTAGCTATACTGATGGAATTAAATTTTAAACGTATCTAGTTTATATAATATGTGTGTGTGTGTGCTGTGTACACGCTCTCAGCAGACAGAGCTTTTACATTTATGGCCACTATACAGTATATATACACATTGTGCTGATACAATTAAACTCATATAATATGACTGCAGAGGATTAAACAACACGGACCACTCGAAAGTAAAATATATAACTGTATAATCCGACTGTACATAATATCTATATTAAGTGTTAAAAAATAAAAAATACCAGTTAAAAATGATCGAAAGTTACGATCGTATAAACTTTTCTAGTTCCGATTTTTTTTTTTTTTTTTAGCTTTCAGTGTTAACAAATTAATACCGTGTATACAAACTTAGACTTTTGCTATTCCATGCCTGTATTATTTCCATTATGCTTGCTGCTGTAGCTGCAACTGCATCATGAGAAATTTATTTTACCGTTGAATAATAATTAATTCGTTTTGTTATACGGTCAGATGAAAATCGTTACATTTTCGTAAAACTATAATATTATAATGATTCAATTTCAAAGAAACGGGTAATATTAGATAAACGTAAAACTCTAATGATATAATTATAATTGTATAATACTTGAAATTTAAAAATGTCAACTAAATATATTATTATTGAGGAGTTTATTCAAGTAGTGACTATTTTGAATTTTCAATATTAATGAAATAACATAATGTAATGTTGAACAGGTTTCTTCTCTATATACACTTAAACTGTGTAAAGTAAAAATAAATATTCATTAGTGATTGTCAAATAATTGTAATAAAAAAATAATGTATGCTAACCTAAAGTGGTAGGCATAATTAAAATTAATGAATCTATAAAATAATATATTATAAGAAGTTAGTTAATACATTAATAATGCATGATTTTATTACCTAATAATCCAAATAGAAATTTCTAATGATTTATCAACACTTCAATTTTAAAAAAGTAATTTAAAATACATTTATTTTTATTTAAGTACCCATGTATACTGTATTGCTATTCTTTTATCCCTTCTCAATTAATTTATGAGTATTTAGTTTAATTTTCTTATACTTTCCCTACCTACATTGTTTTATAACCCAATAAAATAATATTTTTGAAACAACTGTCGTTCACTTTTTACCTATAGTGTTGCCCTATTTTACAAACGCGTAACATAGCAAATACGCGTATCAGATTCTCACTACAGTTTATTTATAAATAATATTAGAGTACATATTTTATATTTTATACATAGTATTTATTTTTTAGAGCATAATATAAGCTGGGATATTTTATTTTAAAATGAGTTAAAAATACTTAAATTATTTATTTATTTAAATTCATATAACTTGATTAAAATAAATTAATACATGGAAACACTGCTCAGGCTCGATTTTTATTATCTTCTAAAAATTGTATGTTATGTAATTTTTCTCTGAACAGAAACAACACACGCGGGTGTAGCGTTCTTTTAACAATCATGTTATTACACAGTTTTCTTGCTGTAAATAATTTACTGTCAAATGAATAACATAAAACATAATATAATAACTACCAACAGAATTAAATTACTTAAAATAAATGTTTTAATTGATTTTATTTTGATGTAATTTGAAGGTCTAGTTTTTGTCATCCTTTCTAACGACCAAACGTTTCAATTGCCTTGAACACTATAAGTATATCTAAACAAAAAAATTTAAAAACAAAACAAAACAATTTATTATATGCCTAGTCATGGCTTTGAATGTCAAACGTACTGCTTATAATACGCTTTTCTAATGATTTAACGCTATATATTTTGATAGTCCTGTACATAATGTCAACTAATTGTACCGTCATCTTAACGATATCATTTTTAATTTCTTGTTTATTCAATTTTCAATAATTTATTATTCTCCAGTGCAAGTGACGCCGATAACACAAGTAGCAAAATAAATCTCTCCTCTCTCGTGCTTTAAGTGAAAATTCGCAGTCACACCCGTAGCAGAGGAAGATTAAACATTTTCAGTTTTTGATAGAAAAAAAAATTAATAACTACGTATATAAATTATACACATTTATATATATATTTTGAAAAAAAAAACGAGAAATTATAGTACGTCATATTTTCTCATCCGTCGGGCTAATTTTGTTGACAGGGATTATGCGCTGCGTCCTCCCAGAGGCTGTTAATAAATCATATTTAACATTAATCACACTGCGAGACAACCCCAATTTTAATGGGATCGTCGGTACTTTACAACCACCTCCGCCGACCGTTCCCCTCTCGGATCATCATCATGGCCCAAACAATGTGCTTTGTAACGACTATACGATGATAGGCCTGTCCTCCGCCGCATGCCGTAAATGTATAGAATACATATATATATATATATATATTGTATAGTTTCGAATTTTAAACGAGCGCCACTTATCGCCGTGAAAAATTCAAAACATTAACAATAAAATTCATCGATATTGTGTATTATAATATTTTAATTTAAATTGAACAAGTCTCTGAAATCGAGTGCAAGAAATTCAGTTGTAGACGCTTCGCAAACACAAGATTATATTATGTTCGCCTATACATTGAGTATGTATAAAACACGATATATAACTTACAAAATATATTAATATATGTCTATGTATATGGACAATACGGTCCAGTGTGATAGAGGCACTATAATATACTCTTTACTCTGACGCTTCGTTTCGCATGACCTATAATTCGAGGGGCTATCGGGGTTACGCAAAATTCGAATCGACAACGTCTATGTGCGCTGCGACCCGGAAGATATCTGGCCCGACGTGTGCGCCCGTCGTTTTTCGTTTGCTTTTCACGAGCCAATAAGTCCAAATAATAATGCTATAATATATATGTATGTATGTTTGTGTGTGTGTGTGTGTGTGTGTGTGTGTGTGTGTGTGTGTGTGTGTGTGGTGTGCGTGTGTTATATTTTAAATTATTGACATGCGGTGAAGACCAAAAGAAGACGACTACGTGATTTTTATTATATATAGTCTTTTCACGCTATATATACAGTACATATATATATATATATATATATAATGTTAAATATATGTTGTGCACCGAGACGTGTTTCGTTATACTTCTGATGAGTTTTTAATATTCGACAAGATCAAAAACTACTCGTTCCTCATCCGGAATGTGTCTCGTGAAGGTTTTAGTAGGGTAAAATTCAAGATATATACGGTGCTGGATTAAGATTTTTCTACCTATAAAACATTTAACGGGAAAAGTTTCATAAAACATAACAGTCAAAAAATCCAAAAGGCTGTTGTCAAACCAATCTTACGGTTATTAAACCGGAAAAAAACATTTAAAACACATAAAATATTATTATACGTAATATTATACTCTCACTAAACATCAATATACGGCAGTATCTGGAGATAAGCCACCGTCGTCGCGTGTTGTCATATGTCATATATTTCAACGGTTAAAAAACGTCAAGAAACCAGTCAGGGTAATAGTATGATTATGATATAACATGTAAATGATAAATTATTCACATAATATAATATATATGTACATACACTACGTTTAAATATAATATAATATAAAAATGCCATATAATTAAATTTAAAATCTGTAGCTACACTTGACCATCGTGGCGATTCCAAATAATATAGTGTTATTGATTTTCTATTATAAAATAATAAATTATGTCGATTTAAAATTGTTAAATTTCCGTTGATATATAGAGATTAAAAAATATGATATTATATTTTTCTGACGTTATAAGCTAAACTTAAGCAGCCGGTTAAACGTCACTGTGTCACTATCGATGTAATATAATATGTTTTCTCGAGTCATCGTCGAATATTTCACATGAATCTTGACAACCCTTGTACTATATAATAATATAATAAATTATTATATAATTACGCCACAGTTGTTGTAGGTGTATTCTCTAATGAATCATGGTTTTACCTCAAATACTGATTATTTATTATTTATATAGGGCTGGATGAAATGATATAGCAATTACAATTGCTTGTAATTACGAAATAGTACACAGTTATTTTTTTGTTATATTAATTACTTTTTTTAAATTATTATTTCTAAATAATTAGTTATAACATAAAAAATTGAATAAAATTTCATTGGGTTTAGCAAACATTATTTTACATTTTGATTTGCAGTTATGGCACGAATAAGAAAGAGAACTACAAAATAGAAGAACTGACAATGAGGTTATGAAGAGAGGTGCAGAGAGGCGTGCATTAATGAAAGCAAATCAGTACGGTCAGTTGCTGGAGAATTTGAAATTTGCCATGTTAGTTTGAATCACATTAGAAACACAGGCAACTTCTGAGGTGACACCTGAAAATGTAAGGCCTTATCCAAAAGCTGAATTAAACTCAAAAGTTACAAAAAAAGGAGGAAAAAGAAAGGAGAGAGCAACCATTCTGACAAACAGACCAGAAAAAAATGAGATTTTAAAAAGAACAGCTGAAAAAAACAAAAATATTAATTGTAAACTATTTCCTACAGAAGCTAAAAAAAGAAAAGAAAAGAAAAATTTTAACAAAACAAAATAAACGCAAAAAAACTTCTTTCAATGAAAAAAACAATGAAGATGACACTTTTTGTATGATTTGTACAGAATTGTATTCAAATAGTAGAAGTGGAGAAGATTGGATCCAATGTTGCAAGTGTAAATCTTGGCCACATGAAGCTTGTGCCGAAACTAAATTTACTGCTTATTATACTTGTGATAATTGTGAAGCTGATGATGAATAATAATAATATCAAACTTTCTGTTTTCAACTATTTTATTTTATGATATAATACTATTTTTTAGTTTTTTTTTTTTAATTTTGAAAGTCAACAGTTATGTTACTAAACTATTAATTAACCAAAGTTATATTTTATTTTATTTTATAATTTTATGTTATGTTTTTATTTAAATTTAAAAGTCAAAGTTATGTTTAATATGTACCTAATTATGTTATAAGTGTTATAAAACAAGTAAACAATTATGTTACTTAACTATTAATTAACCAAAGTTACATTTTATTTTATTTAAATGTAACTATATAAGTCTTATAACAATAAAAAATAAAAAATATATACATGTTACATTTTGTCCCTGGTGCTGTTACAATTGTCCCTGTATAGGGTACAGTTGTAACATTTTTTTTTTTTAATGTTTTTAATTATTCAACAACCTGTGGAAAGAAATGTTCAATACATACATATTTTTAAAAGCAACAACTTACACTTTACTAATTGAAAGGGTACACGGTCTAAAAAATTTTGAATTTTGGCCGAATTAAAATATTTCATGAAAACTGTTACAATTGTACCCGGTCTCTCCTACAAATTTATATAATAAAAATGTTTATTAAATTTTGAATTATAGAAAGGCTACAGTTATGTTAAAATAATAAAATTGTTCATTCTATATATTATATGTGGCAAATAAGCGTATCCTACAACCAAAAATGTATTCACTGCTCGCAAATTTGCAAAACAAAATATGTTATTTTTCCCCTCCATGATGTGATATCGTTAAAATTTAAATTCTGATTCCGACTCCCTATATCACGAAACTAATATGCAAATTCTATAAAATTCAAACCTTAGTTACCTAGGTATAACATAGCAATTAAGAATGATAACTATTTCGTATCAGATTCGTCATAAACTCTATGTATTAGCCATTAGGTATTTACTTACTCATATTATTATATTAAAAATAAATATATGTATTATAATATGTAAAATAAACTTCGAGAATTTGATTCGGTGTATCTACCTACTTAACATATGTATACATATTTTGATCTGAAGTTTAAATTCCCGCTAAGAAGACTGAACGTTATACATATAATATACATTTATTACGTAATATTAAAACTATATTATAATATTTCATGGCGCTTTCAAATAAAACGTTCTCATTATTAACGTCTGTTTCGACAAAAAAAAAATATTACCAATAGTATACAACGTTTAAGTTCTTATATATATACGAGAATTAAATTTGAGAGTGTCTTAATCCGATTACTGTAGAGGGGAACTAAAAAACACTACATTCGTTGAAAGAAATATCGAAGATAAAAATCGATTATAGATAAGCCCCGTGCAACATAACATATAATATGATGTATTTTATGTGAATATCATCGTATTATACGTAGTATTGGCTTATAAACGACGTTATTATTATCAACGGTATACCGGTATTATTATACAAAATATTTATGATCGGATAAAGTATATACGGATCGTTGCACAGGTTATCCGACTATTGTAATGCGTACACTTTATATTGATTTCTTTTGCGGCGCGCTCGTAGTATATGGCTGGAGACCTATAAAACGGTATCCGTGTAATCTACTCCCCTAGGTACCATCCATAGTTTCACACAACAGATGGCTTTTCCGCGCATTAGTCCACTCGGGCCTGTAAATTCTATGAACAGACCTCTATCTCTCTCTCTAGGAGAAACGGTCGGTGGTCTGCGCATATATATCCGAATTCGAGCACATCCGTGACAGCCTGCCAGATCGTCCGCTGTTAAAACGAGCCCCCGAGGAAAACTTACTCAATGGGACGTGAAAAAGAGTAGCAAACAATTTTTTCATCATTATTATACGTAAAAAAAAAAAAAAAAATACCTTCCACCTCTGCAGCTTTTATAATGTTATAAGAGGAAAACCGCGTTCCGCCGTCACATATTAAAAGTGATTAACCGCCGTGTCTGCCAAGTACAATAAATCCTCGCGGTTATCGAAAACCGATAGCAAACCATCAGTCACCCCATTCCGCAACGGCTGAAAATTAAATTAAACGAACCGGCCATTTGATGGCGATTGCACGGTAAACCAACATTTATATTAAGCGCATGATAGGTATCCGGTTAAATTTTAATTTACTTATCACATGTCATGACTCATGAAACAATATGGGTCTACTTAGAAACTGTTTATTTAAGTTGCCACGTCACGTAAATATACGTATTTATCCTTGCCCGCAGTACGTACTGTATAATAATATTATGACCATATACACATGGGGTATAATTAATTATTATCAGCACACAAATATTTGTGGTACAGTATATTATGTCCTTGGACGTTACAATTAATTATTATTATATTCGTTTCCGTTAGAATATACTAATTAAATAATAAAAAAAAATCTGATTATACGTATTTGTGTTTTGTAATAACATGTTTTTGTTTATAATTTATGTCATAACGACATGCCAAAAACTATTTCATCCGTGACCAAATTAAAACTTCGTAAAACACGAATATATCCATACTAAGATAATATTACTTAATTATAGATTACAATAAATAAATAAGGATTACCAATGAATATTGAATACAAATAGTTCATTACTAACGTATAGGTACCTATATGTTTTAATATTAATTTATTTAAAAAATATATATACTCGTTGGAAAATGAGCACCGTATTATTATTTATTTCATTCATAATGTTTGTAAATAAGGAACATAATTACATCTTAAAAACAGTTGTACTTGGAAATAAACCTTATTATACACTTATCCGTACTATGTACCTATATTATTAATATAATACATATGAAGAATTTGTTTTTCGTTTGAACGCGCCACTCTCTATACTTATTAGTCGAATTTTTTTTTCGTTTTTGATAGTCTAATCCTTGATGTAGGTTATAGGCTATTTTAAATAACGCTTAGGATCCGAGCAAAAAAAATAAATAAAAAGTCAGAAAGAACATTAAGTGAAAACTAAGTAATAGCAAGGGCGTATGCGCTAACAATGTGATGCGATGGGTCCAGAGTCGACAATTATAGCCACAATATCAATTAATGATGAAATACATTTTTAAAAGTCCTATATAAGATTATAAGATGTGACTTATTGCATATTTGACGGCCAATGAAATGAACGGAGGCAGCTATAGTACCTAAAAAAAAATAGTTCATAATTAATGTTATATTATTATATTTTGGGGTTGTCTAAATAGTTATTGTGCATTAAAAAAGTACATCAAATACGTACGTCAAATATACCTCGTCATTTATTAAGTCACCACATTACGTGGGTGTTAAATTTGAATACAATCGTAAATCACTGAACACGAATAACCGTCTCCGAGTGAAGAATCGAAAACGTTCTGTCAGCCTATATTACTAAAAGTTTGTTTCATGATACGCTTTTTTGATGTGGCTATTTAAATAATTGATTTCACTATTAGTATTATGATATAGATAAATTTATTTTTTGCTGAAAGCATTACATTATTATTTTATTAATATTTATAAAATATTATATGTAATAGTATAATATATTAACTATATAATTAGATTATTTTTTTCCATAAGGTTTCTTATGAATGATTAGGACAACCAAATAATAATGAAAATATAAAATAGAAGAAAACAAGTAATTTTACGAAAAAATCAGTTTATGACAATATAAAATTATTGTAGATTTACGGTCATTTTTTTTTTTAATTTCCAATATTAATTATTTATAATATTATAAATAACCCCGTTTTACATTTTTAAGCATTTTATCTAAGCACAACTTTTTTTATTAAAATTTTCAAGAAAAATCGAAGACGATCTTACTTTTTGATAACCATGGTTACCAAACAATTTTTTTTAATCATAATGACAATATTTTTTTCTTGATTATTTAAACTACTAGGGACTTTAACTTCTAAATTTTTAATCTCTCAAAAGTATTGACTAAATCCAATTTAATATCAAAATCGTCTATCAAAGATGATGACCATGGTTATCTGTTTTTATGTATGAAAGTGTCTTCACTTTTCACTTTTTCAGACATAAAAATAGAAAGTACACACAAATTTAATACCTATACATTAATGTGAGCGATTAGCTAATCTCAGAATCTAAAATGAAAACCAAAACTATTTTTTACACATCGTTAATATTATTATGTAAATATAGAGTAAAGATTATAATACGTGTAAAAAACAGTAACTATAGGAAGAAAGTATTGAAATAGTACCGAACGTTTAACATTGTAAAAGAATTATTTCTAAACTATATCTTAGTGACGTAAAAAAATCGTAAGCTCAGTAGAACATATTTTTTATTTCGTAACAAAGTGCACATGAAATAGCTAATAGGAAAAATCGACATTATTTTACGACTTAATTAACGGATTTTAAATTCAGAAACTTCGTGGAAAAAAATGTCGTTATCCAAAATATGCTTTATTTATTTTAAGTGTTTGTGCGCTTGATATCATTTGACATTCAATGTCTCAATTACAATTAAGCCAGTGTCTGTTGCACCAACAGCCCCTCTATCTAATGCGCCTACGGTTTGATAATTAATGCGACTTGTCAGCCACATCTGTCTGTCCTCCCCTCCGGCATCTACGACGGGTGAAAAACGTCCGAATCAATATATTTTCGCACCCTCTAAACATCGTTGACGGATGGAAGACTCGCTGGATTGGAAATGTCGTATCTCTGAACGGATTTAAGACGGATCAATTATAGTGCGTGGCACTCTTAAAATGCGTATATATAATTCATATAGATATAATCATAGTGGTTTAGAGACAAAAATTATCTAGAAAATACGCGTCACAAATTTTAACACAAAATGAAAAGTAACCAAGTGTCGTATCGTGTTACTATTAACAATATCTATAGGTGTCTGTTTGTGTGTGTATTTTTTTAATAGGTATATGATTAATTCAATATTTAAAATTTAAATGGAAACAATAAGTCAATAAATTCGGTTTAACTACACCCAAACATCGATATTATATTACAATATTATCAGAGTAACAAAGGCCTAGAAGCCCATCATCACTTTCAGTAAAAAATTAATGTGTTACAATATATTATATTGTAATTTATTCTTTAGGGAAAACAAAAAAATAAACAGGAAGTGCATAGGTAATATTTTATTAATGTATATATATATATATATATATATATTATTTATAGTTACCAAAAATCAGTGTACTTAATTAAGACTTTGCTGTCAATGGAGGAGCATATGCTCACTACAATAAACTACAGCGAAAATAGTATATTATGTTTTTAACGCGAAAACAATGGATAACGAACAGACACGTACGTAACCAACATCCATTACTCCGACCTAAAAAAAAACCATAAAAACTTTTTTGACAGCTGTTTGTAAAATTACGATTTTGTTTATTTTTTTTTTTTTCGTTTTTGAGTCGAACAAAAGCACGAGTTGTATAATATATTATTTGAAAATAATTCAGTACGTCGTACTCGGTCATCCACCGCCGTGCACGCAAATTTCGCAATGGGATTTGATGAACGAGCTACTCAGCGTAATTGGCTGTTGCTGTCCGCCACCACGTCACCCCTTTCTGCTTCCTTCCGACAAGCGGGGAAATACGTCTCTACCTCCCTACCACGACGGGTTTCTATACTCCCCCGCAGCGGCGACGATGAAATACGGTTCCCGCAGTGGCGGTGATGAAATACGGCTCCCGCATACTATTATGCCATTGGCAATTTATCATTTCACATCTCTCTCTCTCTCTTTTTCGCCACTCACTCTTACTCATTCTCTCACTATCCATCTATCTATATATCTCTATTCATTTTTCTCTCTTTTCCCGCCGTCTTTCCTACACACGCGTGTTTATGATACTCTCACTCGCACCACGTATATCCACCGCCAACTCGTCGTGTGTGTGTGTATGTGTCACGTGTTTTTCACCTACACTCTGGCACCCCGCCGCCGGTCGTAGTTTGACAGCGACAAACGCTACTCGTGATTTATAACCGTTCCCATTGATATCACCTCATGAGCCGCCGCCGATTCTCCCGCCATTACCGACGTATATACACGGTAGAGCGGTGTAGCCGGTGACGGAGGGGCGGGAAACGGGAGCAGCGGGGTAAAGACACGAGACGAATATATTTTATCAAAAGTCAAACGCACGGGTGGAGGTTAAAATTTAAAACGATTTTTGCGTCGATCAAGTTTTCCGAGCGCAATGTCCCGCTCCACACGGTGGCTGCTTCCGATTTCAGTGGACGTGATATTATCATAATAGTATTATACTCGCGCAGTGAGCGTCACCGTGGATCTTGCCACGATAGATCGTCGTTTATTGTAATCATCGCGGGCCCGGTCGTCGGGTGACCGAGAACAATTTCCACGGGAGGGGAGGACAGCGAATGTTTAATACTTATATACTTGAGGGTTGAGATCGTACCTCTATACATCATAATAATTTAACCACCGATTTACGTATGACGTTATCGTGAAACGTCTATTTTATTAAATCGTTCAACGAACACTGCGGTTTTCGATTCGGGGTTAAGCCGTTTCGTATTATGTATTGTATGAGATAAATGTAACGCGTCCCAAACGAATAGTTTTTCGTACACTACTCGATATTGTACCAATCAGACAAACAACCCATATAATAAGCACATTATATCTCGTTCAAAAATCTTGGTAGATGATATGAGACGATAATCTATAAACCGTCAGCAGCTGGGGGGTAACTCGAAACCGTTATAATCATGGAGTAAAATTGTGATCTAAATATGCGCAATAATATATGTATTAATTCTGAACTGAAAACATGTTATAAGTAAGGATCTACGTGGTTATACAACTTTATTATAGGCTATAATAAATTTTTGAACAATATAGATAAGTTTCGATAATAATGATTACTGATTAGGTATAATACTTATATTTCAAATTATATCTAAAACTGACAATTGACAGTCATTTTCTCACGTTGTATTAATTCATTATTATTATAATGGCAAATTTTTTACAAAATGAAACACTCTATTTTATAATACTTATCATTATATTATTTTGGTTAGTATAATGATTCATTTTTAAAACTAAATTATCACACTCCACCTAAGGGAATCAAAGTCATACAAAATACATTCAAACACAGCAACAACAATGGGAAGCCGAACAAAGCAATACGGTACAATATTTCTACAGCGCTGCTCCTTTCTCTCATTGATCATCTCATTGAAGGTTAAAGGGTTTTCTATTGTTATACTTAATACATTTATATTCTAGTGAAGACCCAGTTTACATCATTTAAAATCCATTCCCGCAGTGTTCTGTGAAAGGGTAAAGCAATTTAATCGATATATTAGCGATTAATCTTCATGTATAAAAACGTGACTGAACTATTCGAATTGAAACAATTAAAAACAAATACATTATAAATATTGTGTACACATAAAATGTTTTTAGATGTTATGCTGTTCAACTTGAATACATTTGTCGTTCGAATATCATTTTATGACCCAATTTTACAATCTCAAAACCGGTTGTGAAATTTGTAAGATAGGTACATTTTTTGTTTGGTTTATTTCCTTTCCTTTTTTTTTTTTTTGTTCGAGATATTCATTGATCAAAATATGTAAGATAAAATATTAAAATCACTTATATAGTCAAAACGATATTAAACCAACAAGAATATTGAGACTATAGCGATTGATAACAATTAATTAAAACCGTCAATTTATTATAATGTAAATAAAACAAATCGTTTTTATACTCAAAGCACTAAGCACATATTGTTTTTCGATGAGTAGAGTTTATTTTTAACTAAATTGGTTCAGTTTGATCCAATTCTATGGGAATGTCGAAAAAAACATTTTAACAGTACCTCCTATAGATTTATCTAAAAATAGGATTAGTAGGTATCGGCCTTGGTACTATAGGTCTATACTTCTATAGACTTCTAGTAATTTTACCATTTCAATAAGCAATAAGAAATCGGTATTCGACAAATTTAAAATTAAGTGTTAGTCTCGTCGAAGATGGATCGATCATTCTCTAAAATATGTGCATGTTTTACGTAGTACATGTTAGTATGTTACTGTGTACATTAATAAACTAGCAATCTTCTATGTATTATTATTATTATTATTATTATTATATAAACGTATAGTATAAGTGCACTCGTGTCAGCGTGTTGAATGGTCGTCTGACTTAACCCATGTACTTGAAGTACGTAATCGGGTCCCGAACGAGTAATAGCGGTGTTAAAGTAGAGGGATAAAGATAGTGAGAATAGAATGGAATAAGGGTAAAGAAAAAACATTACAACGGTTATAATATATAAGTATAGTAATCTCAAAGCGTAGACTTCACAGCTTATTATCCTTTGAGTACAGGCGAATCATCTGAATCAGACGTCGTACCCTATATATACTTCATATATTGATACAGTATAATATTATAGGTAATCGTACTATTATAGCAGCCGTTAGGGTTTCCACTAGATTTCTCGCCCTTTGTATATTACAGATTTACTAAAATCGGCTTAATTAATCGACTTATTTTCCAGACTACGTGTAACGTTATGAAATTACATTCACGTTACTGAAATTTAATATTCAAAACGAGTCATGCCATTCGTTGGGCATTGTAGTATAATATAATAATATACAGGCATAAGGTCGTCTTCGTGAGATAATTCGGTTCATTGGACGAGCGGTAAAACGATGCACCGGTCGATGGCATATAAACGACTCGATCCCTGTGAAGTAGATGCGATATGAATGAGTATATATTTTTGATAAGATATATTTTTTATTATTTTTTTATATTATTAAAATACGCACACGTCGATTTTGCTAAATATTACCACGTCATATGTATTTGTACAGTCAATGATACGCTGTAATGCACACTGGTAATAAAATATTTCGAGGCAATCTGACTACGCTTCCACACATACATGATTTTTCAAGTTTACGAGATTAAGAAGTTTTCGTAAAAATAAAGTACCATCGATTTTCGTCGAATCGTGATTATTATGTGGTACATTAAATTGCATTATTGTGTACGACATAATTACATTTTAATATATAGTGCTACAAGTGTTAAATGGATATTAATATATATTAATTATATTATTATATAGTAAGGATAGGTGTGGACAATGAAACTTTGATGGTGACCTACTTGAAATGGAAGCCACAGGATAAGATACCATATGACAGATGATAGATACCGTATATGAGATGGATCGACGGAGAAGAATTGAGAGAAAATTGTATAAGACAGGGACAATTAGTGACAATAAATCACTGTGCTGAATACAACTTTTGTATGAAAAAACAAATAAGGAGATCAAGAACAAAATAACTATCATCACGTTGCTGACGACAGTTCAACGTACCTACATAATATCTATCAGGTGCGCTCTCAACAGACAATATAGAGCTGATATATTATGTCCACCGCACACGCGCCTCTTTCCGTTTCAGATACCACCTTGGCGATGCTAACTCGCTTCATTCCATCGTCGGACTGCCTTTCTCGTCCGGAGAAGCCGTCGAAGTCCCGAAATCTATATGACTATGTAATACGTACGTATTACAAACGGTTTCTCACGCTAGAATTCGATCCGTTTCCTCGTCGTGTTTACACAGGCGTTAAATGACAGACAGATGTTTCCTCGTCAGGTCCTCTTGATGTGTTGCTTCAGGGAAGTATAATAATACACACCGGACGAACTCATGAGGTCCAGCATTGGTATTGTGTTTATGTTGTTTTTTCTTCATTTTTCCCCTCACTTTGCCTGTCATAATATGCGTGTTATAGATTACCGGTTTTTTTTCACTCCGCGTCTTTCGAGTAGGTACTTGGACAAAAAAAAAAAATAATAATAATAATAATATTCCCCCAGCCATCAGTATGGTAGTTATTTGGTATACGAGACGCGTTTGTTTACCTATGCATACGTCACACGCCAAGAAGTATTAACATTTAGTTCGATCGTTCGATGGTCTGGTTCAGACGTGCATCGAAATGTAAAGCGATTTTTATGACGAGGTATTAACGTCGTTACTCGACCACACGTTTCATTAAAATGCATTATAACATTATGATTAAACGCACTGGCATATCTACCTAGTACAATGATAACGCAAGCGTATTATACAGAACCAGTTTAAACGTATTTCTAAGTATTCGAACAAAAGTAATTTATGGGGAAGAAAGTGTAAGGAAGTGGGCACGAAAATCTTTGAAGATTACGGAGATCAGTAAAAAATGGCGTTCGTTATTACTTAAAAAATGATTTTAAAAAAACACATTTTTTTCATTTAACCACTAACTCAAAAAAAAACATACACACATACACATAATTGATATTTATTAGAAAAAAACTGTCAAAAGTAGACGTTGAGAATGAAATAAATTTTGATAAGAAAAAAAATTGACTTACTTTTTTAGTGTTTTTATGTGCGTATATTCTTTCAGCGACACTTCTAATTGTGTAGATGAAATTTCGAAAATCAAAATTAATTCCTTCATCCAGATAATGCTATGTATATACAATATACTTGTAAGGAAAAAAAGTCTGTTTCATTTGTACACTGCAATAATCAAAGGTTATGAATACACATATACTGAAAAAGGAAATTTTTTATTTCACTGTAATTTTAATATTTACCGAAAAAATAATATGAAAGTAAACACCATTTTTCTTTACTTACGCTGTCGTAAATGAGCATTACTGTGTGACCAATGTTTTGTTAAGGCGTTTTGTGTAGGCAATATTTATAATATTGGTCTGTTGCAAAAAGTTAGAAACACTCTAACTCTAACACCTAACGTTATTCTTCAATAGTTCAATACAAAGTATCAGTTACGCATTATTAAGCCTTATATAATTATTCTCATTTGTTTAAAATTATTTTATATCTATTAATCAGTTTATTTCTTTTCATCTTAAGCAAATTAATTATTTTTTATACTAACCTAACTAAGGTGTTTGTGGTGTTGTATTGTTAATCATACATTTTTATTAAAACTTAACGCTACGTATTTTATGAAAAAAAATAATAATCTCTTGCTCTGTTAACTTCCTAATTTGTATATTAGAAAGCAAAATTCTGTTTCCAAAAAAAAAAAATCATTTAAAATTATTTTTTAAATTATAGATGTTATTTATTTTATTTTTGAATAGATAAAATTGGGCTATTAATTTTAAATAGTTTTTTATATGAGTTTAAAATATATGTCTGACTACTTAGTAAATGTGCTTTTGGTGTTTAATGTAGCGTACTATAATATTATGTATTGGAATATTTCATGAATACAACATAAATAATTGTTTGGACTATGATACCATCCGACAATTTAATCCCTACTTCGTGGTTTCCATTCTTTAATAACAATGTAAGCAATAAATAGCGATTTTTATTTTATAACGATGATTTATTGAAGTTTTTAAGTGTTTTAAAAAACTTCTTTCATTATCTGACATCAAGAACACCATCTTTTAGTTTTTCAATGCTCAGTTTTATTACTTGTACACTTATTTTAACAGTTAATACGTATACATCATTCATCGGGATTAAACCATTATCTCGGGATAAAGATACTTTTCTATTTTTAAAGCATAAAATATGATAGATGTTAAAATAATCATGATTTAAATACTGTATACTACATTTTACATATTCACCAATAGACTTAATTTATGTTGAATTATTGACCAATTATAATTTAATGGTTTTATCGTACAGAATCTATGTCGTGTTAAATCAAATGATATGGTTGATCGTTAAAATCATTTATGAGTACTGAACATATTTACATGATATTATAGCAGTATAGACAGTATAGTACCAAAAATATGTATAGATACCTATTATACTAAATTACTTAATTTATTAGTCAGCGGTTGAGCGGTACCTAGTATAGTTGAATGCTTTGTGACTATAAATTTATTTATCTAGAAAATATAAAGTAAGTCTAAAAATAAAAACTGACGATTCATAAATTTAACAAACAAGAATAATTAATAAAACCTTGAACTTTGAAGTGAAAACTCTTGTTAGGTTGTTATCAATGAATGTACATAGTATTTTATGTGTTGAATTATGTTATGATGTAAATATGCCAAAATAATCTATATTTACAACATTTGATAAGAACTAAAATGCTTATTCAAATACAAATATTCCATAAGTGAATCAACAATCTTACAATATAAATTATGATTGTTATTTGTTTTAATTCTTGTGATATTGTATACAATATAATTCAGTATACTAAACTCTTAAAAATGTATTAAGTTTTTCATTATACCTGACTCTTGAGATTGTGTTAGTTTACGTGTGCTTAGCGTAGTTATTAGACATATAAATATAAAACAAATAATAAATAAATAAATAAAACATTGTAGTATACCCAATAAACTTATTAATATATCTTCTTGTAAAAGTATAGAACATTTTATTTTAAAGGAGTAACCGCATTTTTATTTTTCAAGAATCGTTTTCACACGATAACTTATTAATTTATTATTGACATATTTACAATGTGGGTTATCAATCGTTATTATTGGCATAAATAATGTAGGATCTCATTCATAATTATGGAAACGATTTTCTCGTATTATAAAAAAGTTGATAAAAATTTATATTAATTATTAACAGTAATTCGTAATTTATCGTGCGATTACCGTTTTTAACAAAAATGATATCACTCCAACCCTCTTATAATTGAAATATACCTACAATTCCGCACCAAACGATATCGGGTGTCGTCGATGACATATTCCTTTATCGAGTATATCTCGCGTATGCGTGTGTGTGTATTATATCTGCTCTCGACGAGATAAAATCGCGGGGAAAAAACAAATTCACGACGATGATAATAATATGTGAGACGCGAGTCCCGTATATAATGCGCGTAATAAATACGCACTCGTCTATTTGTATGATAATATGTATATGTACCCCGTAGAGGAAAAGAAAAAGTGTGAAGACGTAGCTGCACACACACACACACACACACACGCACGCGCGCGTGCACAGACTCGAACGCGTATTACGTACGCGACCGCCGCCGTCTCTCCGAGGCGGTCCGGTTATAAAAACAACCTGTCTGACATGTCATTAAAAATGAGTTAACGAGCCGCTCTCGTACGCAACGGCGCGCGCGTCCGTCCGTCGGTCTTGTGTTTGGGGGGCCCTCTCTCCGCACCACTCAACACACACACGCACGCACACGCACACGCACTGCTCATAGTCGTCACGGACAGTGCTATGTGGTGGTAGTAGTGTAATGGAAGTGTATAGTAGTAATAGTGGTGGTAGTAGTGTTGGTAGTAGTTATCCTGTAATAGTAGTAGTAGTAGTAGTAGTAGTATAGTAGTAATAGTAGTCGTAGTCGTTGTGGTAGTAGTGGCGGCGGCGGCACACACTGTAGTGGCGGCGGTGGCGACAGTGACAAATGAGTACAGAGAGCCCCGGGGCCACGTCACGCTGACTTCAAAACATTATGATAAATCACCTGTCAAACCTTCTTTTCAGCATCTGCCAACTGGCTTGACAGCATCAAAAGCACTCCGCCACCGCCGCCATCATTTCCACTCCGCCGCCACTGACACCGCTCCGACACTATTACACGAGGCTCGTGTGTATAATAATATTGTGTGTGTGTGTGTGCGCGCGCGCTCGAGACCGTCGCCCGCCTTTTTACAGCGCGACGGCCGAGCAACAGTAGCTGCTGCTGCTGCTGCTCCCGTTCGACGACCATCATATAATAATATAATATTCAGTTATTATTTGTATAAATCGTGTCGGCGCCTAATACGTCTCGATAATAACTCCGCACCCCAAGCCGCAAAAAAAAAAAAAAAACGTCCCTCAACCACGTTTTCGTGTTATGTTTTTATGTTTATCAACTACATTATTACTATACACTGGTCGGAGGGATGAGATTTGGTCGTTGTATTCCTTGACTCCTCTTAAAATATAATATAGTTATATACGTCGCCCCCTTCTGGATCTCACGAATTAGGTGAATATATTAAAATTATTATTATTTTATTTCGTTTTATGTTGTATACGAAGATTTTCCACTACATAAGGCGTGATTGGAAATAGCATACCACTTCAACGATATGAATATAGTTTTAAATCTTTATTAGGAACAGTATTATTTCAGTATTATCTTATTTCTACGCACAAAAGCTGCAGGTTTAATGGAGAAAACGTAAAAATCGAGATGTCCGACCAAAATTGTCAATAATGTGCTGATAAAAATTTAATTAATTATGTAAATATAAACATACTAGCGTCAACAAGAGAATAGCAATTTATCATGCGGTTTATCATTGTAATAAATTTCGAATTAAAAATTTAATATTAAATTGCTTCAATTGAGGTTGTCTCCATATCTACTGTTTTTTTTATTTTTATGTATTTATTTATTTATTTCGTTAGAATTATTACTAAAAACGTGACTTTCAGAAAATATGTCACTTCACACCGTAATACTGTTTAATAATAAAAGGAACGCCACCACAATTATCATCCAAACGGTATGCACTATATTAAATGCATACAAAAACAAACGTATGCAGGAGTGTATTATAGTTATTAAAAGTAGTATACTAATTTATTTTGTAAATTGAAATATTGAATAGTAGATAGACATATTATATGTAGTAATAATTGAGTGTAAAAAAAAATCGACCAAAATTCTTGTGCGCAACTGCTGTCAAACGCGGTTTCCTTGTTCAGTAGCTCAGCAGATATAAACGACAATAGACACGGTCGGAGACGACCGCACAACGCGTTGCACGATATACACATACACACACACAAATATAAATATATATGTATTAATATTAATTTCGAGTACTTTGAAGTTGTGAAATATTTCACGCTTAGTGATCATTCCATCGTGTCGGGGAATAGAAACGTAATGACGGATGACCGCCGAACGAACCGTGACGAGCTGAAATTAATGACCAACGACACTTCAACTGTATGATGTGTTGCGCCGTAGAACTGTACGTTTTATAAACACAACGCAATAATAATAATAATCGTAGTAATAATAATGTAAAACCACGATCCTAGGTACCTCTCGAAACAATAAGCCGGACGGTCAGACTGTGAATAATGCGAGTGTAACAATATTATTATTAGTCGTAATCCACGTCGTTACTCATTGTACAACAAAATAATATTGTAAAATATAATAATACAGAATAAGATATTGATTCCAATAGTAATGATACTAAGTTCAAATGTATATATAAATAACACAGAATAGCTAAGATTTATAAACAATTGTATCGATATCAAGTCTGCGGTTTTTCATTTTCAAATTACAAAAAAAAAATTAAGTTGGTTTTGTTAAAAATTGGTTTAGTATAAATTTTCTCATTTTCCGTTATTAGATTCTGAACGGAGTGATGAATGTATTGATTTTACAATGATGTGTGTTTTTTTTTTTTTTTTTTTTTTTTTTTTTTTTTTTTTTTTTTTTTTTTTTTTGTTTTTGTGTCTGTGTACAGCATAACTAGTCGAAATAATGCTTCAATTTCAAACTTTGGGGGTGGTTTCCGATGGCAAAGTGGATATCCTTGGTGCATTATAGAGGTGAAAAGTAAACATTTTCCAACAGTTTTCAAAAAAATCGAGAAAAACATAAAAAAAATGACAGAAAAACGGGAATTTTTACGCAAAAACAGTTTTCGACCAAATCGATTTTTTTATATGGTTGTAATTCAAAAACTAATCGATGTAAATACTTGAAATTTTCACAAAATGTTTATATTAGCGTTCTCTATACACAGTTAAATTTTCAAAGAATTTTGACTTTTTTTGAGCTATTTATAGACAATTGAAATTTTTAATTTTTTTTAGTATTTTTTTTTTAAATAACGATAAAAATTTTTTGGCCGGCCAGAAAATCTTGAAAATTTAATACAAGGTTTCTTATAAGTTGTTCTTAAAGTGATAAAAAAAAATCCGAAATCGTTAGTCACAATTTTTTTTTATAAGTGCTTAAAGTTCGAATTTATACGAAATATGTCAAAATTGCGAAAATTGGCAAGTAATTTTGTGGTTGAAAATTCGTAAAATTTTTTACTTTTATAATTAAGTTTTGAAAATTTGATACAAGATTCTCCATACATTTTTCTTCAATTATCTGTAAAAAAAACTCTACTGGATTCAGACAAAAAAATTTTATGAGTGTTTGAAATTTAAATTTTTACAAAACCGCGTTAAATAACGGTTTAGCCTCAAACGATTTTTGATATTTGTTGTTATTCAAACAGTATAAGTCGTAAATACTTGAAAATTTTACCAGTTATTTAGATTGCCATTTTCTTTACGTGATTTGATTTTCAAAACATTTTGACTTTTTTTGAGCTATTTATAGACAATTTAAATTTTCAAATTTTTTTTATTTTTTTTTTATAAATGTTGATAAAAAAAATTTAGCTGGGACAAATTACTTGAAAATTTAATTGAAGGGTCCACATAACTTGTTCTAACTCTCATTCAAAAATTATAAAAATACATAGGCACAATTTTTTTTTATTAGCATTTGAAGTTCAAATATTGACAAAAATTCGTCAAAATCATAAATATTTTTCACTATTTGGTAGTTAAAAATTTATAAATATTTTTCTATCAAAAGCTAAGAATTGAAAATTTAATACTATGCTGTCCATAAGTTAAGCTTAGAATAATTATAAAAAAGTTTGAGGATTATTCAATTTAAAAAATTTCACGTGTGTTTAAAGTTTTAATTTTAATTTGAAATCAAAAATAAACGTGTAAAATAACGTTTTACTAATAAATAATTTTCGATTTTTATATAATATATCCTAGACTGACAAATCATCTCCGTTCAGAATCGTTTTTCGTATACAATGATACCTATCATTGCATTCAAATTTAACCTACCCTAGTCCCAGGTCCACCCCACCCCCTAATGTACAGCAGAGCGATACTCACTTACCCGCTTTTTGTTTATTTTCTATGATTATTTTCAAAAGTTAAATTGATGCATTTTCTGATTCATAAAGTTAACGCCAGACAGCAATGTAATACTTACCATCGTTTTTAAATTAATAAAACTAGTTTAACATAAAACAATATCAATGGTTAATTAATTGATTTGTTTAATGGTGAATTAAATAAATTAATTATCAATTATTTTATTTTATTTAATTCGTAAAAAATTATAAATTGTATAATTAATACTTTAATAAAAATTAATACTTAAGAGTTAAGACCATTTATTTATTATTTATAAAACCAATAAAAGAAATCGATTTCTGCAATTTATCTTAACGGATTTGTAAATTTTTTTTTTAATTATTATTATTTATTAGAATTAAACAATCTATATAAGTAATGTACGTACAATAAGCTTATATGTAAAGAGAAGACAAGACGTGAAAAATTAAATAAGAAGCGGCTTCTTGGCAACACTTAGCATGAATTTGTAAAATTTAAATTCAATAATAAATCATTGAATGCGACTAAAAATGATTCTGTGCAAAGGCATTCTGTAAGTTATTTTACTTATTTTACTATATATTTATAACATAAATTTTATTAGTAATTTATTTTAATATTAATGATACGATGGTAGGTTGAACTAATTATTGCTATAAACAAATTACATGTCATATTATATTAATAATTTTAATATTAATTCATATTATACTAAATTTACATATTAACTTATTGGTCAATTATATTTGAGTACTAGGCTACCGTAGAACAATGTAAATTTATTATAGATCCAAAATAAGAATAACTTAAAATTATTTAATATTTTGAAAATTTCATGGCGCATGTGTATTGTAAATAATAATATATATAGTAATAATAATCTTAAAGTTACTAAAAATTTTATTTTGTGAACTACAAAAACATAATTAAAATAGATATATTTTATCGAACGGTGTGTAAAGATTTGAACTTGAAATGTTAATAAAAAGTTACACATTTGTATTTTTAAGATTTTAAAAATATTTAGTAAAAATTTGAGTCACTATAGTTAATCATTTTTTACGTCAATTAGACAAAATCAAAAAACAATAACATTGATTATTGAATCGTTTTTTTCTTCAACATTATTAAAAACGTATATTATACGAGTAAATACTAAATGAAAACATCTGATAAGACTAGTGTTCTATACATGTTATTACGCTAGTTAAAATTCATAATTCAATAGGAATATTATTTTTTTTCAATAAAATGAATCATCTATACCTAAACATTTTTAACGTATCCCAACACAAAATTAGCGCAGGTAGATAAGATAACACATTTTCCATTCATGATTTTTACTGAATATCAATCATTTATTACATTAATACGAATAAGAATAATAAAAAAACATTTGAATGACTATAACAATTTATAATAGCTAGATACCCGGTAATTGATATACAAATATACAATAATATACTATATACATACATGTTAAATCAACTAGGTACCTACTTATTATAGTCCTAATGATATTTTTGTATTGAATACTTTAACCTAAAATTAATAAATTAAAACTTATGCTCTTTGTATCAAACTATATCTATAATCTATATGGTAACTTATTAGATAAAAATACATAGCATGACCAACATTTAAATAATTTATATAGATAAGATTATTCTCAATAATATACACTTTGATTCAATAGTTAAAACTATTTAATTGTTTTATTGTGATTAATTAAATGTATGTATTTTGTACTATGACAATTTGTTTTAATAATTAATGATATACTCGTACTATCATAAGTATGCGCTCGATTACTTGACGTGCATAAGTATAGTAAAAAAAAAAAATGTAATAAAAAAAAGATAACAATATGAAGCGGTAAATAATTTTAACAATTTAATTGCTTTCTTCTCATATTTAATGATGAATGTGTACATAATTTACCGTCAGTTACTAGTAACTACTACTTTATTTTTATTATTTTGTATGTAAATGTGTAATCTAATAACAACGTTAAAATCAAAAATAAAGATATTAGCTGTATTAATAAATGCGGATTTTATAGGTTTTCAAACACAAATAATATGTCCAAACCAAAGATTTTAATATCGCATAATAATTTTCAACAAGCAATCATTTGGCAATTGATGAAAATGTAACGTATATAATATATATTATTTAATTTAAATCATGTTTGCATACTTGTTTTAATTACACAACAATATGAAAATTGTAATTTAATGTGGTATTTAATATTCAACTCAATAGATTTGACGTGCAAATAATCAACAAACCTATGATCGAAATCACTAAACAAGATCTGTTAGATAATATTTTTGGGAAATTTGGATTGCTTTTTTCCGGAACTAAGACAACTATAGATGAACAAGTGATCGAAGCAGCAGGTAAATTAACTATAATATTTTTTATGTTATATTGTAAAAAGTTATTTTTCTGAAAGTGCAAATCAGTGTATTTAAAAAAAATAATATTAATAACACCTATATTATAATATATTGTGTGTATTTTAAATTATCATAAGACTAATATAATATACTTCTGTCCAATATCTTGGTTTAAATTAATAATATTTAGTTATTTTACAAAATAAAAAACTCACTGTGCTGTATACCTAGCAGGTGTCGATTATAAAAAGTCATTGAGTAGGCCACCGAAATGAGTGTGTTAAATTTGAATTAAATGATAAATAATTGTATATGATTCTAAATAGAAACTGTATATCTCTGTAAGTCTATAATATATTTATAAGGATATTCTGTTTTATAATTATATTGTAATAACTAATAAGTAAATATTTTCCATAACTTATAGGGATAATGTTGATTTATTTTTTGGTCAAAAACACAATAAAATTATTTCTTATAAGTTTTTTAACTATTTTTAATTCATAGTTCATAAAAAAAGAAAATTGTGATATGGGATTTTACTATAAAATAAATAAATTTATTCAAAATCTATTTTCGCATAAATATTTCTGTTTTTATTTTTTCCAACTATTTTGAAAAGTATTGTAAAGCATTTATTTTTTAACTCTAAAGTACCAATAAAATTATATATTTTACTAGAAACTACGCTCAAAATTGAAGATTGAAAAAAGCCTTTTTTAGCCTGGTCACAAATGCAAAAAAATAAAACACACATCGACACATTATTGAAAGATCAATACATTCATCATTCCTTTCAAAATCTAAAATTGTATTAAATTTGTGTTACTACTTACTGTAATGAGTTGCTTTTTATTCGTGTAACTCACATTTATATTTTTATTCCGCGTTTATCACATATCTTTATATATTCTATATTATTATTATTATTTTTTTTTTTAATCTACAGATACATTTTATATGAATAATTAATAGTGGAAAATAAATATATATTATGTGAAATATATTTGTATCCATATATTTTCATAATTTATAATTTGTTATAGATTTATAGTTGTTATATATATTAATTTATAGTATTTAACCTCTACATATAACTATAATTCAGTTTTCTCATCTTATTGGAAATAATTTGAAAATTGTTTTAATTTTAATTTAATGACATATGTTAAAATTGTTCTTTAAAACGCATGGTCTTATCTTAAATTAAATTCTTTGATTTGTTTTTTATTGGTTCTATTTTATCATATTAACCGTTTATTTTTATTTATCCTAAGGGTTGAGGGACCATCTCGAATTGAGGGTCTACCTTTGTAGATATAAAATAAATATTCATTTTGTCCAAGAAAAATATATCAAATCTAATGTAATTTGCAGGTCCTAGTCTTAGAGTTATCAGTACAACATCTATGGGTTATGAATCCATTGACACGAATGCTTTGAAGAAACGAGGGATTGTATTATGCAATTCTACACACGCTACTACAGATAGAGTGGCAGAACTCACAGTTGGTCTGTTAATTGCTACAGCAAGAAATGTTCTCGATGCGAGCCAACAGATGAAATTGTAAGTTTTTAACATCAGTAGTATAATAGTTTTAATTTTTAATTAGTTAATATCAATGTTTTCTTTTTAATTTTTTAACTAATAAATAGTTAATACTACAATTTATTTTATCAAGAAGAAAATAGTTAATTATTTATTCACTCAATGATACAACCAAAATATTAATATTAATACCAAAATGGTAATTAATATAGTATAAACAAAAAATACAATTTGATTGACTTTATATACATTTCTATGCGATATTAGATAAGAATAATAATGCGGTGTATAATAACAATATATTAATAACAATGTAACGACTGGTACATATTTATACAATTTTAGAGGTAAACTTCCAAGATTGCCTGGTACGGGTCTGACTAATTCTGTGGTCGGCATAATTGGCTGCGGAAACATTGGCATTGCGGTGGCAAAAATGCTGAGCGGGTTCAAATTGAATGGACTACTGTACACAAGTCGTAAACCAAAACCCGAAAGTAAGACTATAGATGAAACGATTTCTATTTTAAAATACTATTCGGTTTGAATGATATAAATTTTTTTTGTTGTGCCATTAGTGGAATGTCTCGGAGGACAATTGGTGTCGACCGACGATTTAGTTGGACGCAGCGATTACATTATTTTGGCTGCAGTTTTGGTGCCCGAAACCATGTATATCATAAATAAGGATCGACTGGCACTCATGAAGCCTAACGCTGTGATAATTAATGTGGGTCGTGGCAGTGAGTGTATATATTTACAAAAATAAGTAAATCAGTAACATAACATTATTACGAAATAGGAATAGAATATTATCTTTATAACCATATTAATAAAACTCTGAAATACCTCTAATTCTATTTGAATTTTGAATGATGTATATGTTACTTCTCTGATACAAAAAAACAAAACTGAAGTTTTAAACGTGAACTCAACTTCAATCTGATACGTTAAAATATCATTTTCACAACTTTAATTTATATTTCAATGATTGAAATAAAGGGTCGTGTCATTACTCATTTTTCGTAGATATATTTTATATTAGTTATGAGTTTGTGACATAATAAACTTTGTTTTTTTATTAATTTAAATTTTACATAGAACAAAATTTAGACTTTGGTTACTTAGCTAGTTAGGGATATTTAAAAAAATGATATTTAGTTTTGGACAAATTTTTATTTTTTTTTAAACTAGGATTAGTGCCCAAATTCCTGTAGGTATCTAGATCGTTCTAGAGCTATGGTCGGCAACCCGCTTTAAATTTTAGAACGACGAAATTTTTTTTACATTTCATATTTAAAATTTTATACAATATTTTTTTTTTAATAGGTAGTACATAATTTAAAAATATAAAATTTTTATTTTTTTGTCTATCCCTCAAACTTTTTAATTCGTGAATGTGATCCGGCAGTCTAAAAAGGTTGACGACCACTGTTCTAGAGGTATTATACTATTATCGTTGATTATAACCATATTGCTATTATCTATAGGTACACATGTATTTACTATTTGGTTTATTTGTTATACGAATATCTGGATAATTTAATTCAAAATTATTACGTATAATATATGTATAATGAAATTAAAAACATCGGCAATAAATTAAATAAAACTAAAAATGTATACTCGTATGTTCAATATTCGAATACGAGTTTATACTAATGTATAGCTGCTATATTATATAGAATATTAAAATCAGAAATAAAAATATGTAGATAATATCACTATTATATTAATACACAATTTTTTTTATAGAATTAATTAACCAAGATGATTTGGTCGATGCTTTACGGGCCAAACGTATTCGTGGAGCAGGATTAGATGTAATGACCCCAGAACCTCTTCCACTGGATCATCCTTTGTTAACAATGGAAAACGTTGGTAAGAATTTCGTTACAATGATTTTTAGTTGTGTTAAGTAATTATTTAATACCTAGTTCACGCAAATTCCTTGGAGACCCTTGGAAACAAACCGAAAAAAAATAGTGTTCTAACCGACAGCCCCATAATCCATTTCGTAACTGTTATAAATTATCGTAGATATATGTCCCCCTTTCACCAACGAATTATTCAATTATATAAAACAAAATAATAATTACAGTTTAAAATAAACGTTTTATTTTTATTATTATTTGTATTTATTTGCCTAATATAATTGCTGGGTGATTATCATGTATGTTGCACTATTGTGTAACAAACAAAACGTCTTAAACACTGTGCTATTTTGAATATAATTAATACATTTGGTTAGGAATTGTTTTGTATATTTTAAGTTTTTAGACATATTTTTCCGATATTTTATAAAAAAAACCTGTTTCAAAATATGTAAAAAAAAATATATTAGAAAATTATTATTAGAAAAATACAGTAGAAACATAAAAAAAAATCTTTTAACAAAAATTAAGATATTGCCAAATTGGACTTTTAATTTATTTGTAAGATTTAAATTAATTTGGCTAGATATTTTATAACGATTTTAATAATGAAAATCATTCTGTATAAAACAAAATATAAACTAAATATTTTCTACAAATAAACAAAATTTGTATAATTTATTATTTTTTTAAACCACATTTTATTGGGCTTATAAAGCTATATGTTTGACATTTTGGTTAATCCAAGAAACAAAAATTACGAGTGATTGAACTGATACGTATAATCTCTTACGTACTTTCATGTACCTACTATTCATATAATTACACTCTAACCCTACCTACTAATATTTACTTGAAATTAAGTATATTTAGTTATGATTAATATTTAAAATAATAGGTACTTAAACGGTTATATTTTCTTTAAACGCAAGATTTTTTTTAAAATTAATTTATGTAATGCATTTTTAGTGTTACTTAAAGGTTATGAGTTATAAACTTTAAGTAAATATAACTTATAATTTAAAATATATAACATAAAAACGTTAAGGCATAGTCACAAAATTTTAACTTATATACAAATATCACATATATATAAAATATACATCATAATTATATTTTTGAAATGTATTTTCAATTTTTTTAGTTCTCCTACCTCATATTGCTGGAAGAAACACTATTGAAGCTGATATGGAAAAAGCACAGCTGGCTATTGATAATATTTTCGCAGTATTCAATAACCAACCAATACCCTGTGAAGTAAAATTATGATAATATTTTTTTCCTGATAAATTGATAAAAGACACACAATAGTTTATTTAGAATATACTGTATGCATACTAATAATGTGAGTAATATAATTAAATAAAAATAAATATTGTACAAATGATTACAATTAACCAATGACTTTTTTTTTATTATATAGTCCATAAAAAACTATACATCAAAATACAAGGTGAATTTTTGAAAAATGTAATTTATAAAAATGTAATATTTAAGTTGAACATTAAATAGATTAAGATAAGCAACTTAAAATCACCAACAGTTTTCAATTACGGTTTTGCAATTAATGTATTATACATTTTAATAATAGTAATAATAATAATAATAATAATAATTTTACAATAGTTTTAACCTCAGTTCTTTCATCTAAAGTTTTTAGAATAAATATTATAAGAGATTTTAATAAAGGTATTACAATTGATCGTCGATAAAATGATAGCTGTGTCGTTCAAAAACTAATAGTACGGTACCTACCAGTGAAATTAATGTACAAAAAATGTTTTTAAATCGTATTCAAATCTTACATTTAAATAATGATCAACTAATTACTAATAGTCTGATTGGCGATTAAAAATCGTTTAAAACTAATTTAATGATTATTTATCTTTTAGAAAACGTTAAATAAAGTTATATAATACATAATTAATATACATATAATATGTTATTAGTTAACTACCTACGTGTTTATATTTTTTAAATAACAAAAATATACTAAAAACATCCATGGTGTATTAGGATACATATCTATACTATACATCACAAAATCGTTGAATTCGGTTTATAAAAAATGTATTCGTAAATTCGTAATAAAAAAAAAAACAGATTAAAATATGCAATGGTTTATAATAGGTACATAATTTTATACATAATCTTTTTACTTCTTTCATAACCAAGTTCATTATGATTTTTTATTGCATATATTTAACTTACAGTATTTACTTTTGTTAATTCATTTGGAACACACCCGTAAAACAAACACTTTATCGTGGGTATTGTTTATTAGAATGAACATTGTTATACAAAATCTTTTATCATCTATTTTTTTGTTTTGTCAAAGCAGTTTGTAGGTATACATATTCATAAAATATATAATGATTTTCAGGTAAAAACTTTAAACAATGACCATTTTAAAATCTCTTCCTGTTTATTTTAAATCAATATTGTTATTCTGTACAGCTACCGACTAAAAAATCTATTTTAAATAACAAATTAACAATTTTTAATTTATACCGAGCGTTATTGATAGGAAATAATAATTGTTAAAGCGTGTATAATATCATTGAACAAACATCCATTATTTATTTTTCTTTAAGCCAAAAGGTTTAAAAATAAGGTTTTAATAGAATATAACAATTTCGTATTGACAATATATCGAGTGATGTTAAAAATATTCACAGTGTCATAATTAAATTCAATAATATTTATTTTATTCTATTTTTAAATTAAAATTTCAAAATAGGTAATTATCATACGAATAATACTGAATAATATCTTGTACAGTAATATTGTTGACGTTTGATGATGAAAACTAAATAAATGTCATTACTAGAAGGTAATAATATCTAATAATAAAAAAAGTACGTATAGTAATTAATTTAAATAAAAAAACATTTAAAAAACGACCATGCCGGTATGTATATTACCTCGAGTATCCCCCCTGCCACCGGCTTGACTAAATTGATGTCGACGTTTTCCCGTAGTAGGTAATAATTATTGAATGACAGTGACAGATATTAAATTATTTTATGTTCAAATTAATTATTCATTCGATTCAACATAAAATAATTTACACAAAAGAAATGACATACTTGGCATTGTTCCCTCGGAACTTGGGTTTTGTCCTAATTGTTTTCAATACGTTGCATGTCTTTCGAATGCCAAAATGTCATGGTCGTGTTTTCACGACGATATATTATTATTGTTATATAATTGAACACGGTCTGATGTATGAGCGCGAAGATAGTATTTCATAACAGCTATCTCCGAATGAAAATACAAATAATCATCGTTCGCATATTATGTATTTTAATTGTCGACTCATTATACTGTAACACAAATTGAATTTATAACGATTTCAGCTACCATGCTATGACCACGCGTGTTTTATTTATTATCAAACGGACGCTAGAAAAAAATTATAATACTATTTTATATTTGGAAATTTGAAATTCTCTAAAGGGAATCTAAATAAACACTTATTTTTTAATATTTCCATAATAATTTAAAAACAATTATCATTGCACAAAAAAAAAAAAAATTAGATGAAACTATTGACACTAAGAAAAGTTTTAGAAAATATTGAAAAATACCTAGGTATCTACTTTATTCATAACATAAATTAAATCATAAATAGTCATTAATAATTTAAAATTCATAAATCAATTGAAATAATTTACATTGACATATTTATACAGACGGATAAACTTTGATTGGTTCATTTTTTTCAGAAGAAGGGGGGGGCTAACATATTCCAAAGTACAACAACCCGCACTACAATTTTATTTACATGGTCCTCGGATATAATTCTATTTGAGGGGCTATTGAAATGTCTATGTGGCATAGCACTAGGAAGCCACACATATCGTTTTAAATATTATTATAATATAGTGCAATCGAACCTATTTTGTTAATTTTTTAAAACGAATTGGAATGTATAAAATTAATTTCTTACAATAGTATTGTGATATTCTTAATGGTTTTAAATTCGTGTAGCATTACTTATTTTAATCATTGTAATATTCAATATTTGCATATAACTGAAGTCTAAATTAGACAATTCTTTTGGATACATAAACACAGTGGCGTAGCCAGGATTTTTTTTAGGGGGGGGGGGGGGGGATTTATTAATAAAATAAAATAAATCTACAACCAATTATTGAAATAATAAAATCATTGAATGATAATGATTATTATCATCAGTGCAGTCAATAATGTGAATACAGCATAACAGAATACATTTCACCATGAATAAATGATTGTATTTTTATATTATAAAAATTATATTTTTGATAAAAATACGGCCGAAGGGGGGGGGGGTGGTTTCAACCCCCAAACCCCCCCTGGCTACGCCACTGCATAAACATATTATATAGGTTAAATTTAAACTACCTTAAATAATAGTAAACTATATAAATTTAAAAATGCATTTATTAAGTGCAATGACAAACGATTATTTTTAAAAAGTATAATAATTTTAGTCCATCATGTATTTTCATAGAAGCTTAATGGCTTATATGATTTAATAACCTAACTTTTATCTTATTCGTAGAAAATGTTTTTGATTTTACACACGTCAGCCATCCCTACGTAATATAAATATTTTATAATGTTTATGATTTTGGCAGTTCTACAGATAAATCAGCAATGATATACGATATAACTGCAAACATTGCAGTATTTAAATCTAATGAATCTGGATCCTCGACGGTCATCGTATCTGCTTCTGTATGGTGATACCAAAAATATTTTTCGTTTCTATTCAACAAACTCAAACCGGGTATATTCAAATTTTCAAACACCTCGATGTCCGAACCAACGTTATCTTTACTGGATTGCATAGCAGTTGCATTGATGGAGTCAAATAATCTGAAATCATTAAATAAATATATTTTTATTTTAATGGCATTACATTGTACGAATATTTACTACAAATAATAATAAACATCTTTAATATTACTTTGCCACTTCGGCCATAATGCACGCGGATGTTTCAGAACCATGAAACTGAATTCCGTACGGTTGAAACGTCCCTTCGTCCGATTCAATGACCAAATTAAATTTTTCGAGTTCTGATTTATGTCCTTTTAAGTACGCATAGGCCCCTATGTATCCTTCTTCTTCAGCTGTCCACAATAAACATCTGTATGCAAAGAAATAAAAATCAGTGACCGATACAATATAAATAATACATAGACATATAAAAATTATTAAATACCCAATACAGTGACATGTATAGTTAGGTACACATATGTAAGAATATAATAGTACCATCAATTTATGAGTAAAAATTTTGTAATTAAATAGTAATTAAAATATTAATAATGCATTATTTTGTATTATTCAAACATAGGAACCAGAATCGATTTTATTAGTATATTTATTAGTATCAATATCACCTGTAAGTATAATAGATTAAAAAAAAATATTATTATAAAAATTGGCCAAATAATGGTTTATATCTTAATTAAGAATATTACTTTTAAATGTATTTATATCGCTGTACTTAATAATTGTTAATGATGAGAATAAGTCCTAATTTATATTATAAACGTATTTCATATAAAATTAATTAATTTTGGAACTGTAAACAACCTTTTTAATACAATTTATTTATTAAATATTCTAATTGGTTCTCCTAACGTCTGATTTGATCCTTAAATTTCAAATTTATTGGTTCCTAAATTCTATTTAAATTATCTTTCCAATTTTATACAAACCAAAAACTACCAATAATATTACTATCCATACTTAGTACTCATGGAAATGTTTAAAATATTTTCTTTTAAATTTGTACTTTTAATGTATTCATAAGCTAATAAATGATTAGAAATATTATTAGATAACTTGAATCATAAGCAAATGTGTTTTGAATTAGTTGAATTATATCTGTATTTCAAACTTGCATTTTCACCTTTTTCTTTCACAAAAAACGAATACAAAATCGTTTGAATTTACAATTTATGAGTATTTAAAATATCCTAATGTGCATCTGAGAACCAATTCAGATTTAAATATTTATATGTGTAAGAATCTATTTAGATGGAGCTTTAATTAATGATATCAACTGTCTATCATGAATTCAATCCATTAGGTACAAAATTATTTTTAGCCATATAAAAAACACTTAAATAATATAAAAATCATACAATTTACATAATATTAAATACCTAATCTTCGTGGATTATTTAATCTATAAGTTGATCGATCTGAGTAATAATCTGTAAACCATTTTATTGATTGAATCATATATCAACAAACCTTACGTCAACTAATTAAAATTCAACTTAATTAAACACGTTAATTTATAAATTAGTAAAAAGTTGGGTTGCAATAAATTACTTTTAATTTGAATAAGGTCAATAACGTGTAATATCATTATTACAACAATTTAATCAAGTAGTATAAAAAATAATGTAATTTATTATGATTTATGAGTATCGTATTATGTATGATTAATTTGGTTTTTCAATAATATTTTAATTTTTAAGTCAATAAAAATATGCCCAGTTATTATCGCAAATCTGAATCACATAGTTATCAATATTATCATGTTAAAATTGTTCAGTCAAATTTTGAATTAATGCGAAGTTTTTTTAATTTCAGTTTCTTTTGTTAAACCATGGAATGAGTATTGCGCATACGAAATGAAGCATAAAATATAATTAATATTAAATTCAACGCGAGTTTATAGTATGTATTATTAGGATTATTTATTTTAAATTTTAATTATACTTGTAATGCATTATTACCTTATCGTTCTTTTGGGTCGGAGCCCGAGATTTTTCAGTACGACGAGACTGTTCCAACTTATAAACGCGCCGCCACCATCGTCCATAGCACCTTGCCCGACGTCCCAACTATCCAAGTGTCCCGATACCAATACTATTTTATCAGGATTTGTCGTGCCTTTGATTTCGGCAACAGTATTTCTAGATGTTGCGTTAGCAAAGAACTTTGAGTCCATTTTCAAAAAAATCTCCAATTTAGATCCTATACGGTATACATAAAAAAGGATATGATAACCACGACATATAATTATGTTTATGTTTTACATTTACATGATAATAATAATACTTTGTAAATTATTACCCATTAGAATTGTATGGCAAAACAAAAGCTGAAGTTGAACTCCCCTAAAAGATTCCGAACTAACTTTAAGCTTTCAAGCAAAACTTTTTTTAAATCCTATGGAAATATATTTTTCGCACTTAAATCAACTAACTTTCCCCATATAAAAAAAATGTTTCCTATCAAATGGAACCCATTTATAATAATATGATGCATCCTGACCTCGATTGTACATTCTGTTCAAGAGTTCGGCGTCCTCGACCGTAATGCAGGCAGTCGGTATCTTTTTCACGCCATCGCTGTAACTCTGTTGGCCGGCGTGCGGTGAGTTCAACGAGAACGGAGTGATAGATCGGATCAATGTGGCCACGGCACCGTACTTGGACGCCGCACTGGCTCCCATCGATCTGTACACCACAGTTTCCCCGTACGAAACATACGGTTGATTGTATACGACGATTTTACCGCTGACCTGGAAAATATATTATTGAAATGAGTAAATATTTTTTAAAGTTATTCTATACAAATGAAACGAATAAACACTTCTACATAGGAAAAGCATTCTGGAAGAACTAGTACTTAGGTAATATAATGTATTACAATACCTGTGAAGATTTATTGATGAGGTCTTCGAACGAGGTGACCACCACCACTTCAGCCCTGATTCCTTCCGGAGCCGTGCTAACACTACCACCCAGTCCCAACATTGCTAGGTTCTTGACCCTTGGACTCACCAACGTAGCGAATTCCTTGCGTCTAAAATAACGATGGAATATATTTATCAAAATATACAAATACAATGCTTCGTATAATTATATTAATGTTTGCTAAATCATTTTTTATAATAATTATTAGTTTTTTGTTATATTAATGTGTGTACCAATTATACATATTTTACAGCTATATGATATCGATTATGTACCGACATTTAAATCACCTACTCTTAAAATAATAATAATAATAATAATAATAATGATATTTATATATAAATAGTTAAATTACCTAACTAAATTATTAATTGTAATCATCATAAGTATGCGATTAATATTTGATATACCTACCTACATTTTTAAGTTTCTAAAAAACAATATGTTAAGGCATTTTTAAACTATAGCTTATTATCATACTTTCGTTATAGGTACCTAACTACGATGATATTATCATAATTTCCTCTGAAAATAAAAACAATTTTCAAATTCCAACTGATATCATTATCCAGTATCCCCAATATAAGTAATTATTGTTATTTTATATATTATAAATATTATATAATCTACTGCACTAGTATAATTATCAGATTAAATCCGTCAGATCCACTATAAATGACGGTAAGCGACATTATGAGTATGTAGTGCATACCTTTGCCATCCGGTGAAAATGACGCGTTCGGCGTGTACATTGTCTAGGTGCCAAGCCCTAAGTCTGTTTAGCATAAAATCGATAGAATTCTCGAGGTTTTGAGTGCCGGCCAACCGGGAGCCGAACGTATCTGTGAACTCGGACAAGGCGGTCCATGTCTTGCCCTTGTAGCCTTTCTGGTCCTGGACATATGATAGTACGCGTTCGACAACTGGACGATAGCCGGCGATCTCGTCGCGGAGAGAACGGACCTGCCGGCACCGATCGGGAGACGCTTCCGTCGGCGCTGGGATGTGCAGTACTTGCAGCAGTAGCAAAACGATCACGGCTGCGACCGAACACGAAGACCGGAAACGACCAACAGTCATGTGGCGGCCACCGTTTACAGTTAACGCAGAGAATACAATACGAGTATAATATTATACGTGCCAACACCTAATTATTATGTCTAACTATAATGTAATAATTCAGTAATATACCTATAACGCTATAACCGAGCACAACCGCGGTCCGCAACGGAATCGGAAATACGAAAAAAATTCGATGCACCGGACCGGACGGCGGTTGTTGTATTACTGCGCCGACACAACATCAACTGTACCTATTTGATTTACCATTTTTAACAACGGGGACAACTCGTTCCCGTGCGTACCGCGTGCGTGGACAGACTGCGGAGCAGATAAACGAGATCATACAACGTACAGGAATATAATAATTATAACGGTGAATCACGATGCAGTGATAATATTGCCATATTATTACCACTATCAATAATAATATCGAACACGAAATCAAAACAAACTTCCTACGATTATAAATTATTTATTGTAAATCGTATACGTATATTATGTGCAAAGGTTAGATACAATCGAACCGTTTGTGCTGCGATATTATACATCGCGGTTCCATGTCCGATTCGTCCAATTTTAAATTTTAAAATAACACATTTATTAGTTCAGATCGTGAAAAAAATAATATCGTAATGGGTACCTACCAAACCGACTATAATAATTATATGGGCACCTACTAGCATATTATGACGTATGAAATTAAAACATTTGGGTTTATTAAAAAAAAAAATGATTATACCTTTTTTTTACAATCAATGAATCGATGATCTTAAGCAAAAATAACGGGTTTTTTTTAAGGATTTGTTATTTAATTAATATAATTTATTACACAACAACAAGTCTAATACGTATACGTCACAACTCACAAACTATAAAATTATAATTTGTGTTTTTATGTGTGGAATATTAATTAATAATAAATGATATTGTTTGCGCTATCTACCTGTAAATGGTTAACTGTAAGGTTCACATATCCTATACAACAGAGTGCATGACATTTCTAAAAAAAAAAAACACCATAATATATTAGAATAACTGCTAAAATCAATATATATTATATATTTTATACAATCTTGATATTGTATGCATATTTTAATATTTTTGAATGATATTCATATGAAGTAGGTATAGCACAATAAAACAAATAGGCACACCCACAACTATAAATTATAGTATTATAGGTACTTAGTACTTTGGACTACTAATTGAAAGTACGTAAAACAATTTATTTATATTAACAATATAAAAATATTAGGTTTGCGTTTAGAACATATTTTTTAAAATTAATAAAAGTATCATTCATAACAAATTAAACATAAAATATACTGCATATTACTGAAATATCTAAATGATTATGACGTGCTTTATTGACTTTTAAATTTCTTGTATTTACATGTGATCGACAATACAATGTAATATCTACTTTATTATGTATTAAGGAATCACTAAAGAATAATAATATAATATTATCATGAAGTTATCATCGTAACATTCATAAAAACTGCACAAATGAATATGGTATGTTTTTATTATATTTTATACCAACTACGTATAAAGGCAGTGCCGTACCCAGGATTTGTTTTCGGGGTGGGCTTAAACATTCATACTTAACTCTATACGAAAATGGAAAATAATTTAAAAACATATAATATGTACACACATACTAATTAAAATAAAAGATTTCGGGGTGGGCTTAAGCCCAAAAGCCCCCCCCCTGGATACGGCACTGTATAAAGGTATATTTTATTGTATTATTATAGTCGCCGATATAAAATGACAATAGGTAGGTAACTGTTTTTGTTCTTTTGTAATGATAGTAAATTAAATAAATCATTAGTCTATTACAATATTTATTTATTATTAATGAAACATCAAATAATGAAGTATTAAACAATACTAAACATCACTTTTAGTAAAACAAAACTATTTTAATCATTCAATTGACAAAGCAGTGCTACTCCGCGGTATACCCAATGCGAGGCATTTTTATTGGTGTCCAGAAAGATCGGAAGAACGTAATTAGTGGAATGACCAGTTGTAGACAATATACCCTTTCTCTCTGAAGTCTTATACACAGGACATACATATCTATTTTTGTCTTCTAGTTTATTTTTTCTCATAGGTATGAACCATACTAATGGTAACACATCTGTCAACACTTTTGGGAACGATTCCTCCAATACCATGCTATAATGTGAACAAATATTTAGTAAAACACAATAATTTAATAAATGTAATTGTGTTGACCATTCTCAGTACATTAAATTCTATGATAATATTAAAATTTAAAATATAAATTATATTATATACTATATAGTATATTAACATATGGCAATATAGATAATTGAATATTAGTTATCAATAGCACACTATACACCACACTTATTTCATAAAGGTAAACACAAGATAATACATATTTATAATAATATATATTAGAATATAATATAAACATACTTAGATCTATCCCAACGGGCGCCATCTACAAATAAACCATAACAATATACTCCATCTTCGGGAGCTGCATTTATTCGGTCAGAATGTTGTACTTCAAAATCGAAACACAATTGATCTATAGGTATAGTGTAACGACGAGCGAAATTTTGCATAGCTCCGGTAAGAAATGCTTGAGTAAAAAAAAAGCCCACTGAGCCAGAAATTATTGGGCTTACCATTTTCGTACCAAATCTAACAAAAAATATAATTATACACTGTATTAACAGTAACCACGAAATTTCGAACAAGATATAAATACCGAAAGTGGGCACTTTACACCCACTTAATTATTTAAAAATCATTATAATTTATAATACATATTAGTTATACGAGAATAAAAATAGCAAACAATATTATTTATGAAGTATAATATCTAACGGTCATAATAATTAATAATAATGAAATATTATTTCACAAGGTTTATATAATAAGTTAAATACCTGAAATTTTATTTGTATATTATTTGAAAAATATTATTTTACTATGTACAGGTAACAATAAAATTAAATCCTAGCCGACGTAAGCGAAATGAGATTAGTACTTAACAGCTGACTTTTATGTATAGTTAGATATTTATAATTAATTTATGTACTTACTGGTAGTGTAATTATTTTTTAACATACTAAACTATTGACCAAGCTAATGATTTGATGTTAAAATCAACAAAATTATACTACTTTCAAGATAAGAACCGTACTCTACGGCCGACCAGTTTTCATCGGACGACAGTTTGGTAATATTCGTTTGCAACCTCACCGAGTCGGCCATATGCACGCTTGTTGTGGGATAACAATACTACGCACAATAAGTCGGCCACTGAGTACGATTCTTAATTTAATAGAATATAGTAACTATATAGTAACTATGCAATTTTTCTATTCACATATTATACCTAAATCTTACTTGTAAGAAATTAAGACGCTCTATAAAATTAGTTATATATCCACCCAAAGATTTAAGGCTCGGATAGGAAAACTTTGACCAAAATACTGGATATTTAGCCACGGATAACGACAAGGACATTGTTTCCAATTCAGGCGTCATAACAATGGCACCTCTAATAGCTTTTATCAGATCTTGCAAGCTTTTACGTATCACGGACAGCAGTATATTGAAACGTTCCATTTCTTGAACAAGAACAGTGTTCATTGATTCGTTGTACATAACAGGATATTTGGTCGATGCCATTTCCACGTCAAAATTGTTTGGAAGCTTCGAGAGTATATCAGACGCGATTCCTATTAACAGATTCTCAACCGTATCGGAATCGTCAGTACTGCCACTAGATTCCACTACCAATAACATAGAATCGAACAATTGTGATGTATTCTGTAGATCACGTGTAATTCCCGCATTCATATGCAATCCAAATACTTCTGGACTTGAGACGATTGGAATTTCCTTAAAAAAAAAAATCAATATTGGTAATATTGTATTATTTTAATCTATTCTGAAAATTATCATTACTTCAATTTGTTCTATAAAGCCGAGGTAATCGATTCGAAACGGTAAGCCATACTTTGTACTAATTTCACAAAACAGGTAATCAGAATTTTCAACTACTTGAGGACAACAAAATATATTCAAAATCGTCTTCAACGTACGCCTATCCCAATCATCAGTAACTCTACCACCATAATTGCATTCTCCTGTCAGATATGTAACAGCCTCGAATGGTATTTCATCATACTCATTAATGTACATCTAAAATTAATAAAATTCATTAATCTATTACACTTAAATCCAAATAATTACGCATGTATATGTACTTGAAGTTGTTGAATAGAAATATGATAATCAGATTCATTAAACCCATAAGGTATATTCCATCCAATAGGCCCAAATTTTTTCCTCTCTTGTATGACTGCATGGAAAAATGTAATTCCATATAAAAGTTTTGTAAATATGTTGGTTTTTTCAAGACATCCATCAAAGAAATTTTGATCTTTAACGGGATATGATTGATAACTTCTGAGCATATTCGCTTGTAAGCCTGTTGGAGGCTCATTGGTCATTTTAACGCCATTTTGGAGGACAGAAACTGGGAACTTGAAAAATGTTTAACTTGATTATAGTATACTATACAAAATGTGTATCTAATATAACTAAAAATACGTAATTATTTCAGCGTATAGCTGTAAAATAGTGATAGATATAAAAAAAAGAAATAACTAACTAGAAATAGTTATAGATACATAATATTAAAATGGCAAATGTTAGAAATAATTTTAATTTTTTGGTAACTTTTGGGTTAACATAATGTATGATAAAAATGTGGGATCTTACTATAAATTATTCATATTCATTATTTAAACTAGTATAATAGTTTATATTGCGGAATTCTTAAAAATATATATTAGTTTAAGCACTACCGCCCAGCACTATCACTGATTAACAAGTATATATTATTGTACATATAATGCATATAAATAATAACTAATTTTTAAAATAATGTTATTAAATAGATATTTTTGAAAACAGGAATTTTGTTTTATCATTAAAGACTATAAAAAAAAAAAGCGGGTAAGTAGGTATCGCTCTGCTGTATATTAGGGGGTGGGGTGGACCTCAGACTATGGTAGGTTAAATTTGAATGCAATGATAGGTATCATTGTATACGAAAAACGATTCTGAACGAAGATGATTTGTCAGTTTAGGATATATTATATTTAAATATTGTCAAATATTCTATTTTGAAACAAATAGTATAGTTTTTATATTATGTTACTATGGTTACTATGGCCAACATTCGTATTATGAGCGTATGAAATTTAATTTAAATTTTGACATATTTCGTATAAATTCGAACTTTAAACACTTATAAAATAAAATTGTGACTAACGATTTCGGTTTTTTTTTATCACTTTAAGAACAACTTATAAGAAACCTTGTATTAAATTTTCAAGATTTTCTAGCCACCCAAAAAATTTTTATCGGCATTTGAAGAAAAAAAAACTTAGAAAAGTCGAAAATTTCAATTGTCTATTAGTAGCTTAAAAATGGTCAAAATATTTTGAAAATTTAACTGTAAAGAGATAACCATAATATAAACATTTGGTGAAAATTTCAAGTATTTACAATAATTCGTTTTTGAGTTACAGCAAAATCAAAAAATCGATTTTGTCGAAAAGTGGTTTTTCCGTAAAATTTCCATTTTTCTGTCATTTTTTTTTTGTTTTTCTCGATTTTTTTGAAAACTATTAGAAAATTTTAATTTTGACCCCCCTAAAGTACCAACTAGATTCAATTCCCTATTCAAAGAGGGGCTGAAGTCAAAAATCGGAGCATTATTACTGCTCCAAATGTTGGAGTCAGACACAAAAAAAAAAAAAAAAAAAAAAAAAAAAAAAAAAAAACACACATCATAGTAAATGCAATACATTCATCACTTCGTTCAGAATCTAAAATTCGTCGTAATAATGGGTAGTATTTTTGTTTAAAATAGAGAAACTTACTTACATAAAAATAAATAGCATACATATTATAACAATTGTTTTATCTCCAAGAATAAAAAAAAATAACAAATTAAATTAAACAATTTTACGCTAAGATAATGAATGATTCCTGTTATAATAGAGACGCTATGTATAAATTAAATTACAATATTAAAATTTAATATTTTAATACTTTTTCCGATGGATAGCTAGTCAACCATAATCTAAAATCATTATGGACATTAGACACATCAAATGAATCGCAGATTAATTCTAATTGTTCCATCCATGAAGTAGCCAAATGGCAATTTTGCAAACACACCCAGCTTCCTTCATTTCGTGCGACATTTATAAATGATTCAGCTATAGGACCCTTTCATAATATATTAAGTTAATGATTATGTTTAAACAATTTAGAATTTTCATTAATAAATTTATTAATTATTTACTTGTCCTTGACCCAATGAAACACTTTGTAAAGTTTCTGCCTGGCCCATTTTTTCGGCAAATTGCAATAAACTTGACATAGGATCTATTCCAGGTGATAGAATAAATATAAGAGGACTCAGGCAGCCTGAATCGCTGTAAGATTTATTTATGTCAAATGGTGGTGGGTAAGTGAACTTTTCTCCAAGTTCTATTTTGATAAGTTTTGTAATCGCAGGAATAACTTTGTCTGGTCTAATTGTACGCACGATAATAATACGTTGAAAATCACTTAATTTATCATACCAAGGATTAGGGAACTTTGAATTTTCATGGTCAGTTAAATCATAGTAATTTTTCCAGTCTTCCACATTTCTTATAAAATCATGTTTTATACCTGAAACAAGTCATATAGTGCATTTCAAAATAAATAAAAATGTATAAATGAATATTATAAAATATAATTATTTAAATATGTAAACCTTTAAACGTATTTATATCATCTAGACGACAAATCTCATCCCAACTTTTACCCAGTAACCAATCAGGCCCAGGATTAGGAACTTCATTTTTTAGACCAACACCACCAGTCATAAGAAACATCAGTTCTTGCTTATCAATTTTATTTTCAGCTCTAAAATAACGAAAATTCAGTGAAAAAATATTATACAATATTATAAATGTATAATATATTAGAAAACATATCATAAAATTATCACTCACATCATTATTGTAGTGTACATAATGAATGAAAACAACGTCTTATCCTTTTCAAATAATGACCGACATACGTTGGCATATAAATTATATGTAAACGTTTGTTTCAAAGCTTCTAATCGTATTTTGATTATTTTAGATTTATTTCTGAAAATAAAATTATCAATTCTCATTAAGAATTAACAAAACAAAAATATTAAATATAACTGCGTTTATTGTATATACACAATATGAATTAAATTTTAATTTAAAACTACATTTTATAATAGAATATAACTAAATATTGGTTAATACGTTAAAAAAAATTAGTCAAAATTACATTTTCGAATAACACAAATATTAAAGCAAATAATTTACTACATAAAATATAAAAATAAATATCATAGTTAATAAATAAAGAATAATAATTCATCTATAATAAAAATAAAAAGGTAGATAGGAGATTGGATACCGTTATGCTGTACAATGGTGTCCAGTGAAGTTTTTTAAAGGCGTTTTAAATTTAAATTTGGCTATTTATCATATTATACTCGAAAAACGATTCTAACTTCTAAGCATAAACAACCTATCAGTCTATACAGCAAATGAAAAGTGTAATTGATACAGTTATTGAAGTAAGAAATTTATTTTACTTTTAGTATTATAGTAGGATATATGATGAAAATAAATCATTTATTAAATTATTAACTAAAATATGAATTATTTTATACCATATTATATCAACTACTATCTTAAAATATAATCAAATTATTTCTGTTAATACCTTAAAATAGTAAAAATAGATTTATATATAAAATAGATAATATTTTAAAATAAATCAAAAATTATTGTATTATGTAGCTATTCTAAAATTCATGATAATATACAATACATACAAGTTTAAGTTACCACGAATTATGTTCTTAGATTATGCCAAAATCATTAACAAATCGATGTATACGTATATATATATATACCATTTAAATAAGTAATTTCATCCAAATCAAAACTTAAAAATGTCTATAGAAAAAGATTGTTTTATACTTTTTTTTTAAATTTTATGGTTTCTATATAAAATACTTATGAAGAATTTTATATTAAATTGTAATTACTTTTTATGAAATTTTTAACTAGGTACAAAAAAGTTTGCAATTATTCATGATTTTCGTCAAAAATTTTAACTTCAAATATATGATACAAAGTTACGCCAATATTTTTTTAATAATTTGATTCAGATATAAGAATAAATTTTGTTGGATCTTATATTCAATTTTCAAAAATTTTGATATAGGAAATAATTTTTATCGACTTTTAGATTCTGAAGGGAGTGATGAATATATTGATTTTACAATGATGTTTCTATTACAGCATAACTAGTCGAAATAATACTTTAATTTCAAACTTTGGGGGTGGTTTCCGATAGCAAAGTGGATATCCTTGGTGCATTATAGAGGTCAAAAGTAAACATTTTCCAACAGTTTTCAAAAAAATTGAGAAATACAAAAAAAAATGACAGAAAAACGGGAATTTTTACGTAAAACCAGTTTTTGACAAAATCGATTTTTTTATTTTGCTATAACTCAAAAAATAATCGATGTAAATACTTGAAATTTTCATCAAATGTTTATGTTAGTATTCTCTATACACTGTTAAAATTTCAAAGTATTTTAAATTTTTTTGAGCTATTTATAGACAATTGAAATTTTTAATTTTTCTAAGGAATTTTTTTTTAAATAACGATAAAAATTTTTTGGCCGACTAGAAAATCTTGAAAATCTAATACAAGGTTTCTCATAAGTTGTTCTTAAAGTGATAAAAAAAAATCCGCAATCGTTAGTAATAATTTTTTTTTATAAGTGCTTAAAGTTCGAATTTATACGAAATATGTCAAAATTGCAAAAATTTGCAAGTAATTTTGTGGTTGAAAAATCGTAAAAATTGTTTTCATTTATAACTAAGTTTTGAAAATTTGGTTCAAGGTTCTCCATAAATTTTTCTTCAAATATCTGTAAAAAAACTCTACCGGACTAAGACGAAAATTTTTTAGGAGTGTTTGAAATTTAAATTTTTACAAAACCGCGTTAAATAACGGTTTAGCCTCAAACGATTTTTGATATTTGTTGTTATTCAAATAGTATAAGGAAAATTTTACCAGCTATTTAGATTGCCATTCTCTTTACGTGATTTGATTTTCAAAACATTTTTACTTTTTTTGAGCTATTTATAAGCATTTGTAATAATCATTTTTTTTTAAATTTTTTTTTTATAAATATTGATAAAAAAAAAATTGAGTTGGGTCAAATTACTTGAAAATTTGATAGAAGGGTCCACATAACTTGTTCTAACTCTCATTCAAAAATTATAAAAATACATAGGCACAATTTTTTTTTTATTAGCATTTAAAGTTCAAATATTGACAAAAATTCGTCAAGATCGTGAATATTTTTCACTATTTTGTAGTAAAAAATTTATTAATATTTTACTATCAAAAGCTAAGAATTGAAAATTAAATACTATGCTGTCCATAAGTTAAGCTTAGAATAATTATAAAAAAGTTTGATGATTATTCAATTTAAAAAATTTTATGAGTGTTTAAAGTTTTAATTTTAATTTGAAATCAAAAATACACGTGTAAAATAACGATTTACTAATAAATAATTTTCGATTTTTGTTATTTTTAAAAATTACTAAACGTAAGATCTCGAAACTTTTACTTAAATGTTTGAATTTGTTTCAAAATAGAATACATGACAATATTTAAATATAATATATCCTAAACTGACAAATCATCTCCGTTCAGAATCGTTTTTCGTATATAATGATACCTATCATTGCATTCAAATTTAACCTACCCTAGTCCGAGGTCCATCCCATCCCCTAATGTACAGCAGAGCGATACTCACTTACCAGCTTTTTTTTTATTATTATTATTATTTATAAAAGTAATTTACAATCTATATAGACGAATAAGTAAATAAATTAGTAAATGTTTATATGTATAAGACTAGAAAAACCTGAGGAAAGTTTTGATTATCCATCAACATTTATAGAAAAAAACTAAAACATATTGAAAACTATTCATGCCTATAATTGATTCGAAAAGAGTTAAAGATTTTTACATACTTTATTGTATAATGAAACCTATTTGGTGAAAATGTCAAGTTTCTACGGTAATTCGTTGCGAGCAACATTAAAAAACAAAATCAATTTTGTCGAAAATTTGATTTGCTTAAAAATTATCATTTTTCCTTAAATTTTTATTGTTTTTACTGATTATAAAAATATGTACAAGAATTTTTATTTTTGACCTCTTTAAAATAAAAACTAAATCTAATTTTCTACCTATTCAAAACCATTCCCATTATTGTAAATCGAAACATTTTATCTAAAAAAAATATGTTATGATGGAATTATAATAAATTGACATAATAATTAAATAAAATTCAAAAATATTGTTTGTAAATTATTATATACTTTAATATTATTTATTTGAAAATGTTTATTATAGAACATTAACCTTCAATATTTAAAAATTAAAATATTAATTAGGCCAAGATTACAATACCAATAAAGCAATTCTTGTAACTTTTTGAAACAATATAATCTCCGTAGTTTTTCAATTACAGTAATAATTAATATAATTATATTCATATGATGTACGAGTAATCAAAAATTGATATATACATATATATATAATACTTTGGTTCACCCTTTATAAAACTATAATACAAGTACAGTTTAAATAGATATTATGAAAAATAATGATAATACTCACGCTGTTTCAATTGTTATAGCAAATATATTGAAAAACCAATTTAATGAATATTGATACATTGGATCAATATTAGGCAAATCTGAAATGCAATAATAAAGTATAGAGCAGTGTTTAGCAATTGGCTTATACTGCAATCTGAATTGGTCAATAACCGCAACAGTTTCTACTGAAGCCACTTGTTTCTGAATAATGTCTGTAGCTAATATCTAATAAACGATAACATATTTTAATGTTTAATAAGATTAATTTACTCTAAGATAGTTTTATAATTATTATAATAAAAAAAAGCGGATAAGTGAGTATCGCTCTGCTGTACATTAGGGGGAGGGATGGACCCCGGACTAGGGTAGGTTAAATTTGAATGCAATGATAGGTATCATTATATACGAAAAACGATTCTGAACGAAGACGATTTGTCATTCTAGGATTTATTATACTTAAATATTGTCATGTATTCTATTTTGAAACAAATTCAAACATTTAAGTAAAAGTTTCAAGATCTTACGTTTAGTAATTTTTAAAAATAACAAAAATCGAAAATTATTTATTAATAAATCGTTATTTTACACGTGTATTTTTGATTTCAAATTAAAATTAAAACTTTAAACACTCATAAAATTTTTTAAATTGAATAATCATCAAACTTTTTTATAATTATTCTAAGCTTAACTTATGGACAGCATAGTATTTAATTTTCAATTCTTAGCTTTTGATAGTAAAATATTTATAAATTTTTTACTACCAAATAGTGAAAAATATTCATGATTTTGACGAATTTTTGTCAATATTTGCACTTCAAATGCTAATAAAAAAAATTGTGCCTATGTATTTTTATAATTTTTGAATGAGAGTTAGAACAAGTTATGTGGACTCTTTTATTAATTTTTCAAGTAATTTGACCCAACTCAATTTTTTTTTATCAATATTTATAAAAAAAAAAATTAAAAAAAATTGATTATTTTAAATGCCTATAAATAGCTCAAAAAAAGTCAAAATATTTTGAAAATCAAATCACGTAAATAAAATGGCAATCTAAATAACTGGTAAAATTTTCCTTATACTATTTGAATAACAACAAATATCAAAAATCGTTTGAGGCTAAACCATTATTTAACGCGGTTTTGTAAAAATTTAAATTTCAAACACTCCTAAAAAATTTTCCTCTTAGTCCGGTAGAGTTTTTTTTACAGATATTTGAAGAAAAATTTATGGAGAACCTTGAACCAAATTTTCAAAACTTAGTTATAAAAGAAAACATTTTTACGATTTTTCAACCACAAAATTACTAGCCAATTTTCGCAATTTTGACATATTTCGTATAAATTCGAACTTAAAGCACTTATAAAAAAAAATTGTGACTAACGATTTCGGATTTTTTTTTTATCACTTTAAGAACAACTTATAAGAAATCTTGTATTAAATTTTCAAGATTTTCTGGCTGGCCAAAAAATTTTTAACGTTATTTTAAAAAAATACTTAGAAAAATTAAAAATTTCAATTGTTTATAAATAGTTAAAAAAAAGTCAAAATTCTTTGAAATTGAGAACGTTAATATAAACATTTGGTGAAAATTTCAAGTATTTACATCGATTAGTTTTTGAGTTATAGCAAAATAAGAAATTTGATTTTGACGAAAACTAGTTTTGCGTAAAATAACCCATTTTTCCCTCATTTTGTTAGGGTTTTTCCCGACTCATTTAAAAAATATTGAAAATTTTTAACTTTTGACCCCCCCTAAGTACCAACTAGATTCAATTTCCTTTTCAAAGATGGGCTGAAGTCAAAAATCGAAACATTTTTACTGCTCCAAATGTTGTCGACACAAAAAAAAAAACACACATCATTGTAAAATCAATACATTCATCACTCCGTTCAGAATCTAAAATAATTATATATTATGTTTATGTATGTATACTGTTTATATAATACAAGAATATAGTGTTAACTTATATGCATGAATTAAAATGTATAACCTTTGAGTTATCTAAAACGTCAACCGCATCTTCGTCATCTAAAATATTTCTTGGTGCTGAAAGTATTTGTAAAATATTGTTTTCAACATCCAACAATGCTTTTGAATTTTCAGCACCTTCAATAATTAATTGCTGTCGTTTTGACTCTAATTCTGGCCTAGGGTTGAGAAAAAAATATTATATTAATTTAAGTTAATAATCTTTAAAGTAATTGGTAACATTGATATTCACCGTTCTTTAGCCACAACTATCCCCAACAACTGATCTTCTAAACCTTCCACAGTCAAAGCAAAATTTATAATTGTAACTTTATTAAATATTTCTGGTGAATAGTGCGGATTTCTCAGCTTTGATGTAATATATAATCGAAATTTCGAATTATATTCAATAACATTATCACCAATCACTATAAACATCATAGGCCCTAAAAAAGGTTCAATGTAAATTCAATTAACTGATGGTATTTTATTTAAAAAAAAATTAAAATTGAATTAAATATTAATAAATTACCACTTAAAAATTCACCAAAATGTTATTTTAAATTGAATAATGATTATTTTTACAAGTATCTATTTGTTTTTGTGGCAAAATTAATTTTCATCAAAATGTAATTACCTTGTTTATAAACCTGTTTCAATAATATTGGATCTAATGAAGAATCTATATCTTCCAAAACATTTTCAATTAATACTGGATTCCCAACTTCAATAGCTAATTCAATCACTTTCATATAATTTGAATTTGTTAGCTTTACAATTAATATATCATTAGATTTTTCCATCGTCTTCACCCATTTATGTGCTTGACCTTGAGGATCAATCAATAAAGACCATCTTTGAGACCCATCCATTATTATAGCATTATCGATTGAAAATGAATCCATTGGTAAACCATTAATAGTCCAATTTTGAATTTTTATTGGTACACCCAAAACCTTAATTAAACTGTAACTATTTGAACTTGGAATCTTTAAATTATTACATAATATTTTCCACTCATCAATAACCGACGACCTGAAAAATTAATGTTAATTTTGGATAAATTCATTAATAATTTGATCACCTGAAATGAGATGTAAATGGAGCCAAATATGCAATTATTCCACAAGATATAAGAATATCCCCCGGTATACAATTATATATGGTCTGTAGTTCTTCAGCACGTTGGGCCCAACGATGTTTCTCACCACCGAGACTTCCTGAAAGTTGTAAATTAAATTTATCATTAAATTAGAAGTATAAATGTATGCTCAGTTAACTGACCTATGAGTTTTTTAGCCTTAAGCAACTTGCTTTCACATAACTCTACTTCCGCTAGTAATTTTTCTTTGTTTAACACTGTTTGGTGCAATCGTTCTTTAAGTGCGTTTAATTTTTTTTGTAACTCTCTTACTGAATTTATTTTTTCGTCCAATATCTCCATGGTTGCTTTAAATTCTTTATCGGCTATCTCTAATTTTTCTTTTTTTGGCGCGACAATTTTTATTACTTGATCATACCTATCCAATGCGATAACCCACTTGCACAAACCCTCCGCAGCACTGGAAGCTTTACCTACGATTGATGGTTTGAAATTTGGATCTGGAAGATATTCTTTACGTATAACATTCATAGTTTTATCAGAGATATTATCTTTATCATATTCCTTTAACGACTGCAAAAAATTGAGATCACCTAGTAATCTTTTACTTGGGCCCCAATAGTCAATTATCTAAAATCACAATTTTTTACTATTGATACATTTGAATATAATTTTAAAAAAAAGACTACATATTTTCCAGGTTTATTAGGATTTGGCCTTTTATCTGGTAATACTCCTTTCATTACGCACACTGCTGCCATTACAGTTTTTACCATAATAGGAGGATTTTTCATAGACTTAACCAAAGTAATATCAGCTGGTTTAAGAGTATTTAAAGCATTGATTGCATCTAAAAATAAATATTACAAAGCTAAAATAAACTTTATTTCTCCTCATTGTACTTAATTATAATTAAAACATAATTATCATTAATGATTTATGTTATTATTCTCATAATAAACAAAGAAAATTAATTCTAACATTTTTATTTACTATTTTAAAATTTAAAATTTACTTATAAATAGGTATTGTATTTGTGCTTAATTTTTTTTTATGTATGAACAATGACTAAGAAGTTTAATATAAATCATTATTATTCGTTTTATAATTTAAAGTTTTTAGATATTTAATAAAAAAAAAAACTAAAAATCAATATCAAAAGAATACTCTATGACATCATCTACTCACTACTAGGTACGACTATATATTTATTGATATTGTAATGAAAATAATAATTTATTAGATAATATTATACGAAAACGGTTCAACAATATTTCTATAATACTTGTATTACTCATACAATTATATATTAAACATTTAACACAAACTTAAACTTTGGACACTTTAAAAGAGCAATTTTTAGAATTTTTTATTAATATACACTTTATAATCTTTTATAAACCAATCTTTTATAATACTTCCAAAAAATTACTATTTTATAAATATTTAAATGTCTAAAAGATTATACATTATATTTATAAAGTAATGAATATGCCTACAAGAAAAATTTAACAAAATGTATTTAGTTTGTTCAAGTTGAATAGGTATTCTAAATTATACTTAATTACCTTCTAAAATTGGTATAGCTAATGCTAAATCAGTTTCACATTCTGATTTTAGTTTATTCGCTGCCTCAGCTTGAATATTTGCTACTTTTTCATCGGCTTGTACTCTAGCAGTAGCTTTTTCAACTTCAGTTGTCTCACTTGATATCATGATCATCATTTTTTCTGTATCTTTTTGAGCTCTTTGTAGTTTAGGCTGAAGTATAAATAAATCTTCCTTCATCTGATTTACTTGTACAGTAGCATACTCTAGTTCCTCAAGACCACCAACGTAACGCATTTTTTCCTCCATAATTTCTTTTTGTTTAAGATTAGTGCAGTTCGTATAAGCTTTAATTAAATCTAAATATGAAGCTGATGTTATGTACGTTCGACGGCGTGTAGTAGAATAAAATTCTTCAGATAATCGTCTGTAATTATTTAGGCACGTTATTATTTTAATTTGATGAGTAAAATAATTTACCTTGCATCGATGTGAAAGCGTTGACAAATTATTACTGCAGAGTTTTTAATTTTATTAGATAGGTTTACATTTTCCATGTATTTCTGTGCTACCATTACTAACGCATCTTCTGGCCAATCCTCAAACCAATTAATTGTACAACAACTAACCATTGATGGATAAAGTCTCAATCGGTTTCTTAAAGTCGAACCAATTGGACTAAAGCATAAAAATATATGTAAATTTTGTTTGCACCGATTGATAAAGTAATCGAAAACGACCAATGGTGAAATATCTAAATTTCTATTTCCTCCTTGAGCAGCTAATCTAACCATCTATAATTGTCAACATTAAGTTCAAATTATAATGATTTTTAAAATATCGTATTTTAATGGAAAAATTAAGTTTATAGTACCTCTAATATACTTTGCTGTTCATCCAAAGTAAATATATTTGGTACTTCACCAGAATTTAATAAGCAATCAATGTCTTGTAAAAAATATTCTTCCTTGATTTGCCCTTCAGCAAACAAAAATACGGTAGGTCGATTTTTTCCTCCCGATTCCATTAATATAATTTTCAAATCATCTCTCCACTCATTGAAGCTATAACTCTTAGTTATCGCCGGTTGAAAAATATTATAATTATACATTTCTGAGGCTAATCGAGTAAGAGATTGCCGACCTGAGCCACCTACTCCAACTAACAATCCACACCCACCGGGGATCGATATAATTCTACATATTCTTGAAAGATGCTCAAGAGCATATCTTTAATTTATATAAAAAAAAATAGATTATATTATATTTTATAATATTATAAGAAATCAAAAATAATTTAAGTTAGTTTACCTAAACAAAACTATGTTTAATTTCGATTTATGTGTCATGTCATATTCATCCATCACCGTTTGTGCTATTGCTATAAAATTTGATATCTCAACTGGTTCTTCATATTTTTTGTTTTCAGCTGCATCAATATCTGTAGCACTTGTAAATAAAAGATTTGTAGCATCTTGGTAACGAATGGGCTATAAATCAAAGAGCTATAATATTGTATTTATTCTATATTTATTTTATTGGTATTAATATTTGTGATAACGTACAATTGAACTCGATAAATCATTTAACACTACATCAAATTTTTCTTGGAAATTTGCATTAACTGCCTCACGGATTTCATTGAATAAACATTCTCTATCTTTATCATCAATAAGGCGATCATAGAATACTCTAAGTACTTCATGTACCCACAATCTATAATATACACAAATAAAGACTTTTTCTTAATGTTCACGTTTTCAATGAAACTTACCTTATAAATTGTTTCCGGTGGGTAAAACTCTCTTTACGAAACATAAGTATTCCATTCATAACTTTTGAAATATCTCTCAAATTAAATAAATAGTGTGATTTTGCTGGAGTTGGTGCTAAATTAGTAATAGCTGATTTATATAAATCAATAGTCGATTGAATTATATTATCGATGATAGGAACTACTTCTAATGTAAAACCATTCCTCTAAAAATAATTTTGTGTATGATAATAAAAAAACAAATTTTAATATGACATATAATATACTCTAAATCCAATATTAAGCAAAGTCGAGTATATTTTTGTAATACTTGTATCATCAAATGAATTTATAGCAAATAACCCGAAATGACGCAAAAACCTTGCGTACACATCTTGTCTACTTCTACCAGTCGGACCAATGGCAGTTAACATGAGTATATCCTTAAGGTGAACTTTGCTTGTATCTTGTAGATCATACCAGTGCCCATGGTCAAAATACTGTCTTAATAGTTCAATGGGCGGTTGAGCTCCATACTGCTCTTTGATAGGCATATTCATATCATCAATAAATATAACACAAATCTTCCCCTCTGGTGGCCCATAAACACCACGTTTACGCTTTATAAGTTTCGACAAAACCATTTCCTGAGTAAAATTAGCAGATGTCTGGATTGTAAATGTAACAAAAGATGGAACGTATTCGTCTAATGACAATTCATTCATCATATAATTTTTTATGTAAAAACTCTTTCCAGTACCCGTAGAACCAAAAAGTAATAATGGTTTACGATGCAAAATAAACATTTTAACTAAATGCAAATATCTATAAAAACAAAAAATATATTTATATATTAAATGATTACGAATATTATATACTTAAATTTACCTTGCAGTATCAAGGGTGTGCACTAAAGTTTGTTCAATGTTACTCATTTCGTGAAGTTTATTACTTTTTACAACTTCGTATAAATTTTTCCAAGATCCTTTGGATGTAAAATTGTATGTATAGTCATATAACAATCCTTCACTGGGTATTAAAATGTCCAAAGAACTTAGAGCTTCTGGTGGTTCTAAACCAGGGATTTCTCCCTTCCACAATTCTTTAAAATAAACATCAAATACAGGTCTTGAATTTGAATCTAGAGTTCCACCAAAGCCCCAAATAGAAGCATATACAAAAGATCCTTGTAAATAAAGAGAGAAGTTTTCATTTAATTCTGGGTCATCAACATTTAAATTTTTTAACTGCATTTCTAGTATATTTATAACATTTCTATAAAAATGATTAAAAAACAAAATAAATAATAATAATAATAAAAAGTTATAATTCAACTAACAAAACAGTATTTGTTTCTCCTGCATTCGTTAATTGAACACAATTGCGGCGAATAAAATAAAGACATGGATTAGTTATCCAATCGAATAAGCACATAATATCTATGCCATTTTGATCTAAAGACCAAAGCTCTGGACAAGTTTTTAACCACATTTCTACTAGTGGCCTCCAACCCAAAATTGAAGGATCTAAATAAATCATACCACACCTAGAGACAGTTGCGGGAGATGCCTGGAAATTGTATTTTATTGTACAACGGTTATGAACACATAAAATCATATCCATACCTGATTAAGGTCCATTACTTCAAATATCATAGACATACAATCTGGCATACTTATCACTTCGCCAGAAACTAAACACAATTTTTTATTATCATCTAATACTGTATTCATATTTTCTATCCAAACCGCATCAACAGGACCATCAAAAATTAACCATTTTCTATCTGAAGTCTCTGACATTGAAAACGCTCTATACATAACATCGAATAAAAATATAACATTTAAACGAATTTTTAATATTAATATTCGATATAATAAATAATACTCTACCTAAATGTGTTAGCTACAACCCCGTCAGACCATTCACGTGAAACGTCATCAAAGCATCCATAAAGTTGACCCATAGTCAACGCTTTTGGATTAACTGTTTCATATTCAACCTTTTCTTCTCCTTGACCAAGTTGATTCTGTAGGGTCAATGTTTTTGCGAGTAAATGAAGTAATGATGTCTTTCCTCCAAACGGATTTCCCACTAACATAAATCCATGCCTAACCACCATCATTTCATATGTCTGAATTAGTTTTTCCATAAAATTGTCTATTGGTTGCAATTGCATCTTTGCGCACACCTAAATCAAACGATGTCACGTGTAATCATTCTAAAACTGATTAAAATATATACTTACAATATTTGCAGCATTAATTAAATTTTTATAATTAGGATTTGGCATTCGCACACCAGGAAATAGATCAGAAATTATTCCATTAAATAAAGGAACATCTTTACTTAAAAACTTTGCGGAATTCACATCCAAAATAGATCTGAGTAACAATTCTGTCTCATCATCTTTTGGAAACTTCATTTTTAAATTACCTGCTGCTACAAGGACAGTCTTAACCGCTCTCATACCTAAAAATAAAATAAAAATATAATCTATACGTCATTAATTACGGCTTGAAAATATTTTCACCATAGTCATAATGTGATTGAGATGATAATTGTTCTGAACACAGTTTATAGGTTGTAACAATCTTGACAGATAATTCTCGCGCATTAACAAACCCGAAGGAATACAACGATATTTCTCCAATCATTGCATAGTCCGGCACCATCATAGCCACAGTTCTAAATAAAACCTGTAAACCATAACAATATCGGTATGTTATCAGCACTTAATATTTTTATAAATTTAAACCTTCAAGTTATCGGGAAGTTCGGATCTCCCAGCATATCCCGGATTCATAGTAATACACACATAACATTTTGGGTTTAATAAAAGTTCAGTGCCTTCAAACATGAATGTTTCAACATTAGATCTCACCGCTTGAATAATACTTAATATCTGCTGAGCAATAACTGATAATACTTCGATGTCAATACGGTTAAATTCATCAAAACAAGCCCAAGCTCCGGTTGAAGCTAACCCTTTGAAAAACTTCAAACTCCAATTTCATTATCAATAACAATAATAAATCTATCAGTATAAATATGTATATACCTTTCCCATTGCCAAGTAGTCAAGGCTATCGGAACAATTAAACACCACACACTGCACGGCCAAAGCTTTTGCTAAATCTTTAGTTGTTTCTGTTTTCCCGGTACCAGCTGGTCCCTCCGGAGCACCATTTAAATGCAAATGATAAGCACTAATTAATGTGCGATAACATCTATCTGTTAAAGGAGTGATGACAAGTCTAGGCGTATTACCTAGGTATTCGTATGCATAATTCACAGTTGCATTAGTAATACAAACTAATACATCATCTTTCCAATAATATCTTAAAATAAAAATCAGTTAAAATAGATCATTTTAAAATCAATTTAAGGCTAATTTTACGTTACCTTAACTGGCTTAGCCATTTAAAGTCCATATGGTGAGAAACATTATTATTTGCCAAATCATCAACAACATCTTTACAGTGGACATCTAACGTAACTAACGCACTTAACGATATTCTTGTCTGCTTGCTTAATTTACCACGTACTAAATCAACGATATTATTCAATTGATTCTAAAACAATTTTTAATGATTTAAATATATCATAAACACTCATATACGTGCTCAGAAGTACAGTTAAAAACATATGATAATTTCGCATTTTTCCGATTTCTTGAGCATTAAATACATCATGAACTTCTGCAGTCCAATAAATTTGAGAGACACACAAAACACATTGACCGGCCCATTTCTGTACCCATGTAGTCCGTTTTATAGTCGTATACTCATTATAAGCATTTTCAATACATTCTTTAACCGATATGACCATTTGTTCTTCTACCTAAATATAAATAATAACAAAATAAATATCTTTATAAACTTAAATATGAATTATATTTAATTTTTTTAAGGCACAACCTGAAGTAACCACTTTTCTACACTTCCTCTAGCTTCAACAGTCGAAATAAATTTATTAAGTTCAATTTCTTCACCCTCACTACTTAAAATCTTAATAACATCTAAACTTTTACTAAACTCTAGTTTAGCGATCCCTTCAAAACATTTTTTTAAATGAGGCTGAACTTTTTTGGGATCTTTAGTTTCTGATAATATTTCTAACATTTCATCATTTGAAAGAAAGAAAAACCTATAAATGGATTTAAAAATATATATTAACTGCCATTATTTTCTATATTATATTTTAATTTCAAAAATCTAGTTTACCTTGGAAAGAATAAACGTTTTTTCTCCAAATAGTTATTTACGCCTGCGTTTATAGTTTCCATCATCTCGTTACAGTTAATTAATGATTCTAGTACACCTTTTTGTCCAATACACTTAGTGGCTAACGGATCTGAATTAACCATATTTAATAATCCTTTAATAACCGTATTAATTTCCTAAAAATGACATAGAATATATTTTTATAATATGTTATTAGGATTTCTACCGTGAAATATTAAGTTATTGGATTTTACTTTAAACAATGATCCTTCCTTGGGCATTTGAGCAATTATGTCTTTAGAGCTAAATATTGGCAAAAGATAAAGCCATTGTATTTGTACTTTTGCCCATTCTTCAAGTGTCATATTCATGCGATTAACCATTTCAAACCACTCATTTACTTCATCCCTTATCGGCTTGACAAACGCTGAACCGCGTATCGATATGGTTTTTATTAGGTGGTCATCAAGTACCGTTTGTATATCATCTAATCCAGACAGTATATTTAAATTTGTATCCCTTAAAGATAAAATTATAAATGAATAAGCACACTTCATAATTATTCACATTTTATAGTGAAATTATATATTAAAAAACATCTTACTTATAATAAGGGCTGATAGATAGTGAGATTTGTTTCCAATCTTCTTTCATTTTTACCAACGTTTTTCGCAATTGTTCTTCTTTTGTAGCACCTATACTAATAACTTCAAACCTGTAAAAATAGATTTAAAAATAATTTAAGTTATTGATGATTTGCCTACTTTAAAAATAATTTTTAATTACACCTCTCGAATGTACCTACTATTATTACTAAATTCTATATTTACATACAAATATAATAAAAAATATATATATAATATAATAAATATGTAAAAATATAAATGTGTAAGATAATAATATCTTTTACACAATTTTTTTTTAAAATGTCCATTCATTGTTTTATTCATGTATATAGGTATAACCCACTTATCAATAAAAAATGGTAATATATGCAATTATATGCAAAATAAAATTTCATATTTTTAATATAGATACCACGAAACACATTTCTATGTAAGAATGGAAAGTATTGGACAATATAAAAAAATATATAAAACTATAAACATCCTAACCCTAATAATTATAATAATTTAACTGAAATGTGAGTTTAAAATAAACTGATGTGCGCTATGTACTACTTCTTATGTTTATAGTTTAAACCCAATTGGCAATTACATTATTTGAAATAACTTCATTATTTAGGCTTTCATTTTAATATTCTTAAAACCAAAAATAATACTTACTGAGGTAATAAATTTCCTAAATTTAAATCTATAATTTTAGAAAGTGTAGTTCCAGCATTGGGTGTAAAGTCATATCCCGTCAATTCAGACATGTCTTGCCAATGTCTTCCAGTCAAATTTGGGTTACACAATATTCCGATAGTTGGTATGTATTTCTAAAAATATGTATCAGTAGATTTTTTTTATTTTTTTAAAAATTTAACTGAATCATTAATTTTATCATTTTGTAATTTATTAATCTTTATTTTTAAATTCATATTATTATTAATGTTAAAATTATACGAACCCTAAATTGCTTCATGCTATCAACTATTTGCTGTATAATTTTTAAAGGTGCTGGCCAGAAGTTCATATTAGGAGTATCTATTATACCCTCATATACTTTACTATCATTTTGCGTTAACATTTCCTTACATTTAACTCTTAAAAATGTTTGTATTCTCAACGCTTCTCTAAATTGATATTATTACGGGTTAGTTATATAATGTTTTATAATTTAAAATGTGTTACTTATAGTTACTTGTAAAATTCATCGAATTGCAGCTCTATTTCTGATAATATAAGTGCATCAAAGTCACCGTGCATCCATGCATTCCTTTTCAACGTCCAGCGATAAGAAAATTCAATGAGATCAATGAATGGTTTTGTGAAATTCTTTGAAAATTTAATTATTTAGTAAATATATAATCTACTTGTCCTTATTTATTAGTATATTAATATATTATATACTATTATACTATTTAGTATTACAGATAAACTACTCGTTAATTTGTGTTAGGGATATATAATTGTAATCATAAAGTAAGATATCATTATTGTGTAGGTACCTACTTAGTGTTATTTATTTAGTAGGTACCTAGCATAAATTTTAGGATTTAAATGAAAAATTATAATTTATTTTCTAACGTAAATGTTTTTATATAGTTATAAACGAATAATAGTTTTGATTAATGGAAAACAGTTTTTTAAATATAATAATTATCATTTCGTTATTAATCAGTAAGCAATTTATTTTAAAAACTATTAAAAATGGTTGATATACAAATGGACAAATTGTTACATACACAGTAAGTTTAAATAATATAAAACTTTTTAAAACCTATCAAATAATTCTAGATTAGGTATTATTATTGGTATCAAATTAAAATATATGCGCTTTTAACGTATTATATATACTTTAATATCAGTGAGTTCTTGAAATGGAGTAATTTCTTTGTTAAACAAATGTTTTTCTCCGTTAATCCAATCAACAGTAGCATCGAATCTTTCTAATTTTCTAACTAATGCGTTCATGTACTGCAAATATTTAATTATTAATACAATTGTATAAAATAAACACTTTTTATATTACTAGTTTATAATCATAGATTTTGTTTATATCATCAATACGATTCAAGAACGTAAGGTTGGGTTCAAAAGTGTCTAAATCATAAATCAATGTACTAATTGTTTTTCCCATATTTTCTTCTCCTTTAGATTTGCCTGCTTCGTAAATAGTAGAATATCTAATGAAAATGTGTGATGATTTTTGTATCCATGAAACAGAAGACGCGTGTAATTCCCACACTTCTTTAGATAGTATTGTGTATTCAGATAAGTTGCATGCAACCGCAGACAAATATTTTACTGTTGCAATCATCTCTTGCATAAATTTAGTAGTAGCGTACAACATATAATCGCCAAGATCCAAAAACTCTTTAGAATTTTTTGGTTTAGTAAAAGCCCGTTCAACCAATTCGTTGAATTTATTATTCACACTAAAAAATTACGACACTTTTACAAATCATGATTCACTGCAGTAAATAGTAATTTAATAATAAATAGCCCAAATAATGAAAGATAATTATACCATAGTATAATAATCAATATAATACCAATTGATTTATTTAATACATACCTACATATATTTATAAATACATATTAAATATGTATTTAAAAAAAAATAATAATAATATATACCTTTCATGATCAATAATATAATTAATTATGGCGTGTTCAACAATCTGATCCATATAATTTGTGGCTAAATCGTATATATGATTTTTAATTTCACTCTGATCAATACTATAAAAATACTTTATAGTGAATAATTAATTTTTAAATAAGATTTAAACACCCAATTCTTACTTTACTAGCTCAATATCAAAATATTCTGTTAGTTTTTTAGACATATTCTTAAAACACTGAAAAAAATCTAACTTTTCTATTAGTTCCTCATATGTGTGATTCTCTTGTAGATATATTGAAAACAATTCAGGCAATTCTTCATGTACGATTTCACTGAAATCAATTTCTGCAGTAAAAAGTCCATATGAGAATAAATTAAATTACAATATTGTTATTCGTTTATTTAGACAACAAAATCCTACCCAGCTTTTCTAAATAAGTCGCCAAATACTTATACATCGAATTTAACTTCCCTTCCAAAGTGGCTTTTGCTTCCGATAAATATTGACTATCACGATTAATTAAAATAACTTGAAGAGGATTTTCAACACAGTTGTAAAAATTTTCCAAAGACGGTAATTCACTGAATGCATTACTTACCTTAATTAAATAATACTATATAAATATATAATATTATTTCATATTACATTATATTTTATATTAAAATTCTAGATTTTTTCTATTTTTAAAAAAAATTGATTAATTTAAATATTATTATTACTTATTAATAATTAATTAAAAACGAATTAATTATAGGCTACTGTTTTAATGAGTTATACGTATTAAAGCCTACGTTAGGTTAGGTGAACACATGATTATTAAGTTAGATGTTAATAGCTAAAAAATAGTAGGTACATTTAATTAGTTCAATTTAAAGTTAAGATGGATGATAACTGAATCTATTATTTAATTAGTCCGTAGATAATCCTTTTTATGATTATAACGAATATTTTTCTCCTAATTATATATATATAATCCTACTATTATTGTTATTCCCTACACATACAAGTGCTCAAGAATATAATCATCTACCAGTTACAAAAACAAGTTTTAAAAATAAAAATAATTTAAATTTATAAAATTGATAGAAATATTCTTATTTATTTACTTAAACGCCCGTGAAGGCTCAAGTCAATATAAGAATACAGTTTGTAAAAAGTAAAAATATTTTTACTACAAAATTATTTTAAAATACTCATACTAAATCCAAAGCTGAGCAGTATTTTTCAATGATTTCTTCTACTCTCGGCATACTGATACATTTTGAACCCACAAAATGTAATTTAACATTTAATTTTGGTGTTGTTTTTAAATTTCCAAATAATTGTACTACACAATCCAATGATTTTAAAATTATTCGTTCGATCTGTAAAATAATAAGAATAAAAAGAAAATTTTACATCGATCATCATTCATCTTTTTTAACGTACAATCATTTTATAATTGCCACTATTAACTATATTAATATACACTATAAAAAAAATAAAAATTGCGATGTAAAACTTAATTTTAAATATTTTGAAAAATAACAAATTTTACAACAATAAACAGCAAAATCAGTTTCTGTATACAAAACGTATTATTTTATTGTTACCTATGATTGGTAATTTAAAATGTACATTTTTTCCGTCAGTGTACCTACGCAGATGTTCAGTAATAATATATAAATATTAAATATTTCAATATTTGTTGTATGTAAATATTTATAAACTAAATTTATAATAATTAAAGTAGATGTTTTATTACAACGTACTGTTAAACTAATTGTGTACATAATGCATTTAAGAAACTCCGGGATTCTCTTTAATACAACTCCGTCTGTTGCTTTTTTTTTAGATAAAAGACTTTTAATTTCTCCATACCAATTGGTATACAGATCTGTGCAATTTTCTTGAAATTCGCGTTCTAAAGTTTTCATTGCATCGCTTAAGTCTTGAAAAGAATTGTTAAATCTAAAAAAACATCCAAAAATCCAACAATTTTATCTGTTATAGTGATCCCAAATTTTTGACTATTCATTTATATATATATATATATATTATATATATACTAATACAAAATAAAAAACCTACCTATACGTGTCTACGTCAATCATTGTTGTAGAAACTTTGTGAATTTTAACATATTGGATCTTGATTAATGTTGGATGATATATATATAAACGTTTAACTAAGAGCTTTTTAATTTTTAAAAATGATGAATAACTTTTAGTTTTCTCTCTTAGACTGCAAAATTTAAAATGTATACCTTTCAAAGTTGAATAATTATAATAAACAATAATTATTAACTTACGCTCTAGTTAGTGGTTTTGTATATGGTTTTTTGGGTTCATTTTTTAAATTCAGATTCGGCAATATAGTATGATCAACATGAAACTGTTTACCATAGAAAATGTATTGGGCTTTAACTTCTTCAATCAAAGATCCCAAAATGGTGTTTTTCTTCCAACGCGCTGACCCTGATTTCTAACAAAGTGATTAATTATTAAAAATTATAATATAGAAGTACGTAAATATGTTTAAATATGTATACTATTAATTATTATACAGATGATAAGATATTATATAAATGCAATTTAATTTGTCTTTATATTAACTTTTTTAGAGGAATTGACAGAAGTGCTTTACTACCGTATGTTTTTAGAGAAATTTACGTAAGTATAGGTATACAACATGTTAGCAAAATATTTTTTACGGAAATTTACAATATTTTACGAGACTTTATATTTGCCCGAAAAAATGAAGTTTATTATAGGTAGAGGTAGATACTTTAAGTATATTCTCTATCCACGATTTTTGCATAGGAACGGGTTCTACAGCCTCAGCACATTTTAATAGTTTCTTATAATAATAGATCTGAGGCCAATCAATATCTTCGTTTCGGTGATCAGGTTTTTCGGATCTTTTAGTTTCCAATGAGGCATTTGGCTGTCTTTCAGTACATTCGCCCCTATAAGTACAATGAACAATAGACAAAACAAACTATATAAAAATATTAACATCCATTCCAATACTTTATCATCTATAAAAATTAAATTTACATATAATTTATAATTATTCTATTAAGCTCGCTCATGTTTAATATGATATGTAGATAAGCACGCTTATATTATACGCATATATGTGTCAATGAAATCTCTATCAATGATTCGTCACAAAGCATCTATAACAACAATAATATAGATTTGATAGTTTCTACAGTTTATGATTCGTAAAAATGAATATGTTATTTATATAAAGGATAATAATATACACAAAACACAAAACATAATATTATTATTATTACCTATATACTTGCGTAGTTGCGTTACTATAGTATACCGTAACCGTCCGCTCGCACGTACCATTATTTATTTATTTATTCAGCCAAATCAACTACAGTTATAGTTACAATAAATTGAACCATACATATTACGTTTAGCAACTGAGCTATATTAGCTATAATAAGCTCGTATGTGGCTCCTATACGGAGTTCATGAATATCATAATTGGTTTATAGTAAAATATCTACTTAGACAATTTATTAAAAAAATACTTATATAATTACACAATAAAGTACTACTTATAGTTAATCAAATAGTCACGTCATCAAGGGGGGGGGTCCTTAGGGGGCCTGGCTCCCTAAGAAAACTCAGTGGCCCCGAACTGGCCCCCTTAATTTTATTTTTAAATATTATGGTGTTTGATTGTCCCAAATGGCCGTATCAAACAATCGTATTACAAAAATTAAATTCCAAGATTTTATTTTATAAATATTCGTCATGGACTAGATAATATCTTAGTAAATGCGTTAGTCCGTGGAATTCGTCACCCGACAATTTGAGATAAGAGTGAATTACACGTCTAATAATAGATTGAAAACTATAAATTCCAAATACTATAATATCATAATAATTATTTAACTAGTAAACTCAAAAAATTATTACATATCTTTAAAAATGCTATTATGTGTAATACAATTATCTAACAAAATATAAATAAAATATTTCATTCATAAATCCAAAAACTATCCCATTGAAAAACAATTAAACTGGGAATTTTTTTTTGTAAATTATAAGCATCTCAATTACCTAATTAAAATAAGATACCTATGAGATAATATTTTTTTATTTTTTTTTGTTGTAGGTTGAATAATTTGGCACTGTTATCAATTGAAAAACATATTTCAAAATTATTAGATTTAGATGAATTTACTGAAAGATTTGCAGTAAATCATAAAAATAGAAGACTTATTCTTGTATAAAATGTACCTACCTATATTAATATAATACTTAGCCTACCAATACATACATTATATTGTTAATATGTAGTATTTATTTTTATATAGAATATGTGATTAGAAGTGGTTAGGTTAGGAGTGGTAGCGGGTACAAAAACAGAAAGGGGCAAAAAAATATTAGCCCCCTTAAGGAAAAATGTCTGGCTACGTGCCTGTAATCAAACATTAATTTAATAAAATATTAAAGTAAATAGATATTCTAAGATTAAAATTAGCATTAGATATTATATTTATAATAAGGAATATAAAAATATATTCCTGTTTTCTGATAGGTACCTATACATCAGGCATGTCAAACACGCGGCCCGCGGCTCATTTTTTTGTGACCCTCAGCTACCAATATTAATGGAAAAAATATTTATTTATTTTTAATTATATTATTTGTGTCACGACTGATCAGAATGTCAGAATGGTTTATTTGGTATATATTATAATACTCATATACTGTCTTATCTTCTGATAAACTATTATCGAATAGGGATTATTGATGGTTTATGTACAGAGTGATTCTTTTAAGTGGGTACACTAATTATCTCGAAAAGTATTCAAGTTTTTAAAAATATTTTTTTACATAGTTCAAAATTGTTAAAAAAGCAACGTTTTTATTAAAAAATTATATTTTTAAATATTTTTTATCATTATAATTTTTTAAGTTTTTACTTTTTTGAATGACAACATAGAATTTTAATTTCATATTCCAAAGAAAAATAATTTTTTGAGTATTTTGATACATATACGTATAAGTTACCTATAATTTGGTTATCGTATTTTAAATATTTCATCTGTGCAACTAAAAATCAAACAGTAATTCAAATAGATTCAAATAAGCTACAAAAAGTTCGGAATTATGCTCAATTAGTAGTTCTGTTGGTAAATTTGGGAAAACAAAGTTAAAAAATAAATAATATTAGTATTTACTATTTAGTCTATTTCAATAGTACAACATAAAAAAAGAACTGAATTTACTAATGAACCAAAAAGGATAAACAAACAAGTCATTACTAGGAAAACATACAAAATACATCAAATAAAAAAAGCGGGTAAGTGAGTATCGGTCTGCTGTACATTAGGGGGTGGGGTGGACCTCGGACTAGGGAAGGTTAAATTTGAATGCAATGATAGGTATCATTGTATACGAAAAACGATTCTGAACGGAGATGATTTGTCAGTTTAGGATATATTATATTTAAATATTGGCATACATTCTATTTTGAAACTAATTCAAACATTTAAGTAAAAGTTTCAAGATCTTACGTTTAGTAATTTTTTAAAAATAACAAAAATCAAAAATTATTTATTAGTAAAACGTTATTTTACACGTGTATTTTTGATTTCAAATTAAAATTAAAACTTTAAACACTCGTAAAATTTTTTAAATTGAATAATCCTCAAACTTTTTTATAATTATTCTAAGCTTAACTTATGGACAGCATAGTATTAAATTTTCAATTCTTAGCTTTTGATAGTAAAATATTTATAAATTTTTAACTACCAAGTAGTGAAAAATATTCATGATTTTGAAAAATTTTTGTCAATATTTGAACTTCAAATGCTAATAAAAAAAAATTGTGCTTATGTATTTTTATAATTTTCGAATGAGAGTTATAACAATTTTGTGGACCCTTCAATTAAATTTTCAAGTAATTTGTACCAGCTAAGAAAATGGCAATCTTAATAACTGGTAAAATTTTCAAGTATTTATGACTTATACTTTTTGAATAACAACAAATATCAAAAATCGTTTGAGGCTAAATCGTTATTTAACGCGGTTTTGTAAAAATTTAAAACACTCATAAAAATTTTTTGTCTGAAAAACAACTTAAATAAATATAGGGCGTACGTGTGTTAAAATAAAAGTAAATAAAACCACAAAAATCAACTTATAACATTTACTTCTAGTTTAATTTAATTTTAAATTCTGAACGGAGTGATGAATGTATTGATTTTACAATGATGTGAGTTTTTTTTTTTTTTGTTTTTGTGTCTGTGTACAGCATAACTAGTCGAAATAATGCTTTAATTTCAAACTTTGGGGGTGGTTTCCGATGGCAAAGTGGATATCCTTGGTGCATTATAGAGGTGAAAAGTAAACATTTTCCAACAGTTTTCAAAAAAATCGAGAAAAACAAAAAAAAAATGACAGAAAAACGGGAATTTTTACGTAAAACCAGTTTTCGACAAAATCGAATTTTTTATTTTGCTATAACTCAAAAACTAATTGATGTAAACACTTGAAATTTTCACAAAATGTTTATATTAGCGTTCTCCATACACAGTTAAATTTTCAAAGAATTTTAAATTTTTTTGAGCTATTTATAGACAATTGAAATTTTTAATTTTTTTTAGTATTTTTTTTTTAAATAACGATAAAAATTTTTTGGGTGGCCAGAAAATCTTGAAAATTTAATACAAGATTTCTTATAAGTTGTTCTTAAAGTGATAAAAAAAAATCCGAAATCGTTAGTCACAATTTTTTTTTATAAGTGCTTATAAAGTTCGAATTTATATGAAATATGTCAAAATTGCGAAAATTGGCAAGTAATTTTGTGGTTGAAAAATCGTAAAATTTTTTTCTTTTATAACTAAGTTTTGAAAATTTTATACAAGGTTCTCCATACATTTTACTTCAATTATCTAAAATAAAAACTCTACCGGATTCAGACAAAAATTTTTTATGAGTGTTTGAAATTTAAATTTTTACAAAACCGCGTTAAATAAAGGTTTAGCCTCAAACGATTTTTGATATTTGTTGTTATTCAAATAGTATAAGTCGTAAATACTTGAAAATTTTACCAGTTATTTAGATTGCCATTTTATTAACGTGATTTGATTTTCAAATTATTTTGACTTTTTTTGAGCTATTTATAGGCATTTTAAATAATCAATTTTTTTTTATTTTTTTTTTATAAATGTTGATAATAAAAATTTAGCTGGGACAAATTACTTGAAAATTTAATTGAAGGGTCCACATAACTTGTTCTAACTCTCATTCGAAAATTATAAAAATACATAGGCACAATTTTTTTTTATTAGCATTTGAAGTTCAAATATTAACAAAAATTCGTCAAAATCATGATTATTTTTAAGTATTTGGTAGTTAAAAATTTATAAATATTTTACTATCAAAAGCTAAGAATTGAAAATTTAATACTATGATGTCCATAAGTTAAGCTTAGAATAATTATAAAAAAGTTTGAGGATTATTCAATTTAAAAAATTTTACGAGTGTTTAAAGTTTTAATTTTAATTTGGAATAAAAAATACACGTGTAAAATAACGTTTTACTAATAAATAATTTTCGATTTTTGTTATTTTTAAAAAATTACTGAACGTAAGATCTTGAAACTTTTACTTAAATATTTGAATTAGTTTCAAAATAGAATATATGACAATATTTAAATATAATATATCCTAGACTGACAAATCATCTCCGTTCAGAATCGTTTTTCGTATACAATGATACCCATCATTGCATTCAAATTTAACCTACCCTAGTCCGAGGTCCACCCCACCCCCTAATGTACAGCAGAGCGATACTCACTTACCCGCTTTTTTATAATTTTGTATTTAATTTCCATGCATAATTTGTTTTAAAAAGCGCTGATTGTATCTACTAGTTACTACCTATAGGTTCCACATGCAGTCGGTACCTACTTATGTATTATTCTCATATTATAATTCATATAATAATGAATTGAATAAAAATTTGATTTGCAGTTTATTTATAGTTAACACCATGACTAAATAATAACATTACCTATAGATAATTTAATTATTATCGAATTTGTATAGGAGAATATAAACTGTAGGTAATTATACAATTTATTTTTTTTAAATAACTTAAATACATTTAAAAAAAAAATGAATTATTTAAACATCATTTACTACTAGAGTCTATAGTAATTTACAGTTTATTTTTTTATTGATGACAATAAGCTCATACACCAGTGATAGACACTAGGTAGTTTTAAAATATAAATACAAACAATTAGTGTGATTTAATATTTAGACAGTTTATTATTTTAAATATCAAATGGCACTGGTTAGGTACACAATTAAATAAAAATGCATGACAACAGAGTGACTAAAATTAACACTGTAAATATTAAAGTTAAATCATATTATCTTATTATAACAACAAAAATAATTTATAAAATGTATACAATTAAATTAAACACTTATTAATTTATATTAATTAATACATCTAGGAGTAAAATTGATTACAAATTATTTAGTTACTTTCAAGTATAAATTAGTTATGTCATTTGAATAGAGGAATGCAATATTTCCAATATTATGAAAAAGAAACTAAAGAATGATTTAAAAAAATATTATTGTATTTTGTTAATCAACTTGGTGAATTGTGTCAATTTTAATTTTCTCCTTTGTATACTCACAATAAATATTATAAAACATTATTATTTAAAATAATATTGATTTATTGATTTATATGTTAGTGGTAGCCGGTAGGTAACACACGGAGGTAATTTATTATTTGAACAATAATTGTAGTATAAATCAATAAACAATACCCGAGTAGTTATAGCATTCTTTAGTATAATACACAAACATGTGTTGACTATAATTATGCATTATGATACCTAATTTATAAATATCGGGTAATTAGATACCTATTAGATAACAATATAACACAAGATTATTATAGCACCATACTGTCATATTTTATAATATTGTTAGTAAATAGCATGTTCAATAAACAAAAATGTACTATATTTTATGGACCTGCCTATTACAATACCTATACATTTATATAATAATAATAAAAACAATAAAATACCAATTAATAAAGACGAGTAAAAGCTGTTAAAAATTGGTAATAACATCTTTAAGATGCAAAATAAAACATTAATAGTAAGCAGTTATAGCTAGATATAAATAGACATGAATGTGCAAAATAAGATAACAATTTCTAAAAAGATTTATCTTTCAGTATGTCTAAACAGAAGACATTAAAAAATAACATCCAAATAGAAATTTGACAATCAAAACAATAATATATTATACCTAAGTAACTAGATTCCGAATCTCTTACTTATATTTATAAATAATAGTAAGTGACATTATTATTTTATTTCCCCATTAATTTGTAATTTTTCTTGACAAAATATGTAAAAAAAACTATATAGTATATAATATGATAGGACAAATGACAAAAGATTTAGTTTGTGTGAAATAAATAGACTTAAAACTTATATTAAACTACAAGTAAATCATGATAGATAATTAAAAACAATTGAAAAAAATAAATACTGCAAAAAAATATATATAAAAGTATAAAAATATTAAGAAAAAGAATAAAAGTTTTACTACATTTATGTTATTGTATATAATAGGATGAAATATTTAGCATATTATCAAAGTATAAAAATTAAATCCTTTGGTAACAACCCAGTTGGTTAAACTAATAAATTAGAATATATTCTAACTTACCATAAAAATAGCATTATTTGTAATTAGTAAAGGTTAGTTTGTGTAACAGCATACGATTTCCTTAAAAAAAAAGTAATTTAATGTATTGGTAAAATGTTATAAAGTAATGTATTAAATTAATAAAATATATTAAAATATTATGGAATAATTAAACTTTGTGTGAAACACAAACAATATAATGTATTTTGTGATTTGTTATTGTATTGATACTTTTTTCCTCAATATTCGTGATCCTAAATATGTATAGGGTATAATGATAGTAATAGTTAAGAGCACACATAAAAATATTTTTTTCTTTTTTTTTCACCGAGAGGGAAGTTGAACCCTTAAAACCCTCTTTGTATATGCTATTAGTGTTGGTATCATTTATGGGATATACAAGTCAGTATAACCATAAGTTTATTGTCATACATTATAAATTGAAAACTAAAAAGATTGCAATAAAATTCATACAATTCAAGCAAATAAAAATTAAAGTTTTGAATACCTTAGCAATATTATTTTACAAAATTTATATTATTTTTAATACTTTGGTCTTGTTACATTAGTAATATATAAAATAAATTAAGTGACAAGATACACTCAAACTAATTTCAATTTAAAAAAATCAGTCTCAGGGGTTAAGCAAAATAATGCAATTTCATACCACTATAATAAACTATTGTTATCTTATTAATCATAATTTATAAGTATATAAGTATAAAAATATTAAAATATACTCTCCATTCTATAGATTTAATGTATTTTTCTTAATACCCTTAATAAAATATAGATATTGAAATTTAAGCAACTCAATCATGACACTATACGCCGCATGCCACACTCAGTACAAAATTTGATATCAATGATTGGATATTTGAATCCACATTCATGACAAAATTTAGCAGTTTTCAGTAGTTGATGATAGTTATCGGTCGTCGCCTGCTCAGATTTTCTGTTCAAGCTAATAATAAAAAAAGAATAATAATAATATAATACAACTAATATAAATGACCTTATATAATAATATACAACTGTAAAATTATTAATAATTAGAAAGAATGTCCACTAAAATTGAATATTTTTTATAATAAATTGATAAAAATCATTAATGATAATATAAGCAAATTATAGCTATTAATAATTTTATTGATAATGTAGTCCTAGGTGTCTTTATAAGCAATATAGATTATAGGTGTTTAGTGATTAATGAGTTATTTGATCAAATAATTTATAAAATGTGTTATTATGTGTCACTTTGAGTCTACTATTTTAATTTAATTATTTATTTGAAACAAACACACAAACTGGTGAACAATTTTTTTTTTTAATTACAGATGCTAAAAATACAATATAATATTTAATAAAATTTAAAAAATTAATTAATTATTATGTGTAAAAAAAACTTATGATTAATAACAAAATGGCATAATTTTTATTTATATCCACTAAGTTCAGCAATTTTTTTTTAATTAAAAAAAATGATTAAATAATATTGTATTCTTACTTGGTGTTTATGTTCAGACCAAATAAGCAAAACCATAATAAAATTTGTGTTATAATGTGCTATAATATTATCAAATATGTTAATAATTTTAATGTGTTAACTACCCGTGTTAGGCTGATTTTGGCTAAAATCAGTAAGTGTTGGATTCCAAATGAAACCCGTTCAAACCGTGCAAGTAACCGATGACAATTGAAACACCATTGATTGCTCGCCTTACCTTCCGTAAGCCGAATCAGCACTGCTATTGGAATTTATCCCGTTGATCATACTAAGGGCAGAGGTTCTATTCAAAGATGGTGATACTATATCATCATCATCTGTTATTTTCAATAAGTTTTCAAATTCTGACACAGATTTTAAAAGCTCTTGTTCTGCCAAATCAAATGTGCGATTTGATTTATCTTTTTCATTATCACCATAAAGCATATTTTCAATAGCTATATTTTTTTTATGATTATGATTAATGTTTCGTTTTGTAGGACTTTTGAGATGATCTGTACCTTGCTCTACAGCACTATGAGTTTTATTATTAAAGTCAGCTGATTCAATACTGACAATGGAACACAAACTTAAATTACTTAAATTATGTAGTGGATGATTATTAAGATTAGTGTCTGAGTGAAATTCATTGGGAAATGTGTTTTCGATATTTTCGATATTATCTGGAGAGACTTGTAAAGAAGAAACTGGTGAATATTTAACGAATGCAGATGTTGGAGACATTTGAAGACTCTCAATATTATCATTTGGGGTACAATTTAAGTGATTTTTAAGACTAATGTCAATTATGTTTATGTCTAAATCGAGCTCTTTCATTTGTTGTTCAGCTGATTTAAATGGATCGTAACTGTCCGAATGAGGATCGTAAATATCCAAATGGGGTTGGCTAGAACAATAAAAATCACAATGTATAGGTTTCAAATATTTACAATGATTAAAATATAATGTTTTCAATAAGCTATATTGATTATAAATTTATAAAGAAAAAAGATCAAGGAATAACATTTTAAAAATTGTATAAAAAATAATCTTTATGACAACTGTTATCTGTTATTTATATTATTCATATATTAAAGTATAGATTGCTTCTTTAGCTGAATGTTCTGTAGGTGAGGTATAATCCCACAAAGATAAAAATAAAAAAACAATTACAAATTTAAAAATATAGCCCTTTTAATCAATTTACATTTATTGTCATGTTAGTCTATTATAATTCCTTAAATTGTATTAATAACCTTGGAAATAAATACACAACTTGTTTAATTTCAGATATTAATTTAAATTAATTTGTTCTACATAATTATTTATTGACATTTGGCGCTAATTTTAATACACTATTGTGCTTAAATATTTTATTTCAACTTCTAACTATATTTATTGAATTTATGTTTAAAATGTCAAGTTAAAGTAATTTTTTGTATCATAATACTTATTTATAATCTGTATTTACATAACATTATTGCAATGAATAATAATTGCCATTGACTACAACATAATATTAAACAAAACAACTGGAAGAGATAAATAATGTAATTTAATAGCAAACACAAATTAAAAAGAAATTATTGTTTTCCTATGAATACATAGAATATTTTAAAAAATTTGAACCTCTCAAAAATAAGTGAGGTATTAATTCAAATTAATAAAAATAATCTAAAATAAATTCAAGATAATCCAGTTAAAATATTTTGTGTCCCTTAAATTGCAATCGCACTATAATACAGTATTTATGAAATTAATTTTGAACATTAACTTTAAATATACAAATATTTTGACTAACAAATGTTATAAATTCATATAATAATACAATTAGTTTACTTTAGTAATAATTATTATTTATAAATGATAAATAAATATTTTTTCATAGGTTAACAATGTTAACATTAAAAATTGAAATTCAATCTTTCTATTGAAATGATCATTTTTCACTACATTAAAAGGTATTTACTCTTTTATAAATACTTCTAACTAACACAAAACCACTATGAAATAGTTCTTAAAATATTCTAAACAATTTTTATTCTAAAAAAATAGTTTAGAATATTGTACAAACGTCTAATTTATTTTTCTAACACAATATTAGCATCCGAATTTTGATATTTCATAACATTAGGCTATGGTCTTAGATTTTGGTTGGTTTCTTAAGATATATTAAGTATATAGGTAATAATTCATAAATAAACTAGTTAATAAAATAGTAATCAACGAATAAAGTAGAATATATTATGTTTCTCATCCTTATTATCGTTTACAATATGAATATAATAATTTTGTTTTAATCGTAATCAACTAGTTTCTAAATATTAAATTGAATTCAAAACTTCCTATAATACAAGTTTTGTCTTGTTATCTAGACTTATAATATTTGAAATATTTCTTATTAAGAAATAAAATTAATTTTTCTGTATAATGTTTATAACTTTTGATAAGTTGAATAATTCTCAAGATAAGAATTTTATAAAACTCAACAGTTAATATTATTTAATATTGTTAATTTGTTATACTTACCATACATACTCTTGTTTTCTGTGGCAGTTGTTTTATTTGATTAAGTATTTTGAATTTTATATTTTATTTTAATTTTCGATTTTTTTTTTTTTTTATAACAATTTTAATTTAAAAGTACAAAAATATGAATACAGGTTTTTTTTAGTATTTATAGTTTAAGAAATTAGTATTATTTTAAGGTTTTTAGATGGATTAATTTTAGTCCTTTATTTTTTTTTTTTATCAATGCTCAATAAATACAACAATTTTGGCATTGAATTTTCAAGTACTTTAAAATTAAATTTTTGTTAAGCATATAATATGACATTCTGATTATCAATATTTTCTGTACAATCTCATAAAAATATATTAAGTAAATCTACATTTATTGTAACTTATAGTTGTATTGAAAATTTAAATTATTATTTGTATAATTTCTTTGAAAATATCTTATAAATATATTTTTTTTTCTTTATAATGAATTGGAATGCAAAATATTTTAAATATTTATAAATTTTATTTATGGATGACTTAATGAACAATCAATTAATAGCTTATTTAAACATTTAAATACATTATACTTTCCACTCACGACTTTGATATTTTTTTTTTATCAAAATTATTGACCATTTTATTAACATTTTGTTTTATATGATTTTTAGATCCAAGGATATAAGCCGATTCAGATTTCTTCATAGCTATTTCATTTTTTAGATCTGCAGGCTTTTGGGGCAAGTATATTGCATTTCTTTCACTGAAAAAATAATACTCAATTAATTAAAAAAATACTAACACATAATATATAATAACCATGCTTACCCATAGAGATTTTTAGATATTTGATCTTTCTTTTTCACTACTGTTGGCGTTTGACGTGGGATATTAGCTATAAAAATGAATTTAATATTACCGATTAATCTTATTTTTGTTTTAATTATGTTTACTATCTTTCTACCTTCAAATAATATTAATGTTAATGTCCTATAGTAGTAAATCATAGTTTTTACAATATAAATTTGAAATACAAAAACTATGTAATGAAATAAAATTATTTATTTTCATACTTGATTATATATTGAGTTCTATTATTATACAGTGTCTTCTTTTATAATAACACATGTGTTTTAAAAAGTTAACTAACAGGCAGATAAAGGGTGAAATTATAAATAAAGATGTCTAAATATAAATAATACAATGGTATCTCCTACACTCACCTAAGGAAACAAATTATTTAAACATCTAGTCTACACTAATATAGTAATATTATAATTAATATTTTTTGAAAAACTTCCAAATAGTAATGCTTTTCTTATTCTGTTTCATTTACATTAAACAATATTAATATTACATTTTCCAACAAGAATACTTCTATTTAATTAATTTAAATAAACCATATCTCCTAGAAATATACATATGAATAAGATATTTTTAATGTTGTAATATTAATACATAATTAGTTCTAAAATTTAGATACAAGTACTCACAATTGAGTATAGATAAAAAAAATTTAAAGATGTAGTACTTTGACTATGGCAGTCTTTAATGAATATTACTTAAAAAAATATAAAGTTTGTAGGTAAAAAACTAAATATACTTACATATATTTCTATTTGGTGGAGTTCTTTTTTTAATAGTCTTTAATGGTTGTATAACTTTTATTGGTACACTTGAAACATCTTGAGTAAGACTTTTTATTTTTGGAGAATATTTCTCTTTAGTAACTGTACGCTGTGACTTAAGTGGTGGAGCACGGTACTAAAAATAAAAATTAATTTAAAATAATAAACAAACCAAAATCTATGACACATTTTTTTTTTTTAATTCAGTAGAAACCTTGGTAAAAACTGAAAAAAAGCTACTTATAAAATTTTTAATTTAATATACTAACTTTTATTCTTGCTTCAAGTCGTTCTTTAGCTACTTGGCTTATCACTGGTGCAGTAGATATTCTTTGAGCTTTTTCTCTACAAAATTCTACATGTCGATCATATGATTTAGGTCCAAAATTCCGTGCACAATGTGGACATTCTTCAGAATCAATAGGTTTAGTCGGTATAAGTTTATCATCAACTTTTTCCCCTCGTGCTGCTTTTACAGCTCTAATAAGCTCTTCATGCTTAGCTTTCCAGTTCTTTTTAGCTTTTTCTATACCAATATAAGCATCTTGAGTCTTTTTCATATGTGGTAAATATGCCGCCATCTCAGTACCTTTTCTACGCTGTTTAGATGAATCAAATGGTACCTTACGTTTTTTAGCGTTTTTTTGGCATATAGTTGAATGGCGTTGTAATAAATTTGGACGAAATGAACGATTGCATATTATGCATGGTAGCAATTCAATTATCTCATTTTCTTTCGGAAATTCTATAATAATAATAAAAACAACAAATATAAATATAAACAAATATATCTATTTTTATTTTTTATACTATAAAAATTATACAGATATTATAGAAAAATAAAAAACTAATTTGGTGGTTATTTTATACAAAGCTATATACATTAATTAATGTTATTTTTAGAGTGTTCAATGTCACCTATAATTTAGGAATAAAATTACAATTATGAATTAAACAAAAAGAACAAATAGTAAGAGACTTGATGATTAAATATATAAAAAATAGTTAGAAAAGTCAAAATAAAATGTATTAAACTATTCAATGACTGGACTAAAGTAGTAGGTAATAAACTTTATTAAATAAATAGAAAAGCATTGAAACATACTTAATCTTACATTATAATAGTTGTAAGTTATTGTACCTAATAAAGAAACCAAAAGAAATTCATTATTTTTCAAGCAATTTCTATCATACCAATATGGTAATAAATCCAGTTATCAATATATTAAACTTAGTTTGGTTATCATTTTTTATCTTTATGCTGCAATATAGGTTTCAATAGAGGATCTAAACTTTAAAGATCAACTTACTAATATTGAAAAAAAAAATGCAAGTTCTAAAACAAAATGTGATCAAGTGATATACGAGTATTATAGACGTAGGTATTTTGGGTACAAAATTACAACACTTTCCCCTTTATCCATTGAATGTATTTATACAAAGAATATGTGTATTATATTACCTATGATTTAGATTAAATTTATACAAAATATATACTGTCTAAATGGATCTATTTTCTATTATTAATAGGTACCTATGGAGATTGATGAATACAATGGATTGTATAAAACCTTTAACGTCATAATTTAATATAAAATAATAAAAATATCCTAACTATGCATCTGAATTCAGGTATACAATGTTCTTAGTAAAAAAAGGCTTAATAGTATGGTAATATCTTAATATAATAATAAATGGTTTCATGAAAAAATAAATATATATTTATAGCTTTTTTATTAAGCTACTTATCAGATTTTGTTTGTTAATAATTTGTTATGCGCACAAACTACAAAAATAAAGTTAAAAAGCAAAACAATGATTAAAAAACAAAACAAAAAACAGACAGAAAAATAAAATATATTAGATGATACTAGTGTAGTAGTATCTATAGGTAGACCAGAGGGATTTCAAGCAAACACAATATAGGTAATAAAGACCTACGTGTCGAATACAAACAGAATAGATGAGCAGTAGATAGTGTAGATCTAGATACTGCCCGAAATCGACCTTGGATTTTTTTCATCTCAGTACGATTAATCAATAACTGTCTAGAAAAAAATTATAATAATAACAATAATAATAATAATTTATACGCAACTAATACCAACTGTTAGGTAGCACTAGAGAATACTATGTTATATTATTATAACTTTACAAAATATAAAAATATCAAACGTCCAATAGGATTCAATAGATAATATACCGATAGGTACTCGGTTGATATATAGTTATAAAATAAAAATGTGCATTAGGTACCTTCGTCATAGAACGCTTGGTCCATTTTTGGAAAGTGGATTTCGCGAAGGATGGCAACAACGAAATAATGAACTCTCGGTTGTAACAGTACGTAGGTAGCACACACACGCACCTGAGAAGGCAGGTAACGGTGGGTATGTACCTTGTACAATATTATAATAACGTCAGTTATTGTAACACTCGACCGAATCACTGACGGCGGAGAGAATGTTAAGTTTGAAAACAGCGAATAACTTAGCAACAAGACGGGATGGTTGCTACAGTAATAATGTTAGAATAATTATATTGTCGTATTTACGAGTGTCACGCGGGGGCAAAAAACAATCGATACGACTCGACAACGGTAAACCGTGTACTGTGTAGGACGACACGGAGTATCGAACCATTCGCACGAGTCACGAGCACGTCTTGTGGTCGGCAAACGGAATATTATAACGTATTACCGACGGTGAATTTAAACGAGTAAATTGAGCAAACTTAGATTTAACTAAAACTACAGTTACTCTTCCGGTACAATAATATTACTTCGGATTCAGTATTTACGACGCGACACCAGTGGCGAGTAACGATAGTGTGAAACACATGATAACATTTCACTAACTGAAGAATAACTGAATGAAGAACTGAATAGTGAACAGTGAAGTCTAAAAAGTGAAAACGACTGTATCAACAACTATCATTATTCATTTATGGCGATAACTCTAAATGTGATAAGAATGGCAGAGATATTGGGATTAAAGTTTTTTGTGGGGATCGACTGATAACACTATCTAATGATACAGGTGCACGAACGTAAAAAGATGATAAAAAAAATTGGATTCAATCGTGGAATAAAAAATATATCATGTTTATACATATTAGTGATATTAGTAAATTGCACAATAGGTAATGTAAATTTATTATCTAGATCGCGGTTAATTATTGAATAAGCATAAGCGACATAATTATCATCATTCAACTTAATTTCCCCAAGTGGGTACAATATAATATTTCCTTCAACATCAAAGAACTCAACATTAAAATGTACAGTAACTCTATCTGATATTATTTATTTACTAATTAAATTAAATTTTCGGTATATGCATATAATTAATTACATGTATATGATTAAGAAAAAAATCATAGTTATTAGGTTAATAAAAAAAAATGGGGTTAAAAAATTGTTTTCAGTAAATTGGTAAAACAAGAATTAATTTTAATTAATCTATATCTATTTTTTGTTGAATTTGTCTACAAAGCTCTACACGGACTTTGTCTATGAACTAATAAATACATCTAGTGCCATACTCGTATTTTATATTTGTTCATTTTTTTCCGGACGGAGTCGGGTAACCTAGTATAACATAAAATAATCTATGATATAGGTACTGTAACTTCCTGGTCATAAAAAAAAAAAATTGGCATAAAAATTGGATATTTGATGTATACAACAGTCACCACAAATAGTTTTTCGAAAAAATAATTAAACGAATTAAAATCTCAACATTGGACATATTGTTAGACACTAAAATAATTTGAACAATAATTTCAAAATTTTCTGTTCTTGCATTTTTAATGATACTTGATTTTTTTCAATTAAAATAAAGACCAACATAATTTAGTTAAATCTACGCATAGCCTTATGAAATTCACAAGATTACTACAGGAATATTCAAATGAACATTACATTAAACCATTTCTGAATTATTAACTACTGTACAGATCATTTACAATAATTTATGTAACGACTTATTTTAACATCTTACAACAACAATTTAAACAAAACATTATTAAATTTTAATCATTTTAACTCAATAATTGATAAAATTAATTTTTCTTTAAAATCATTTATCATTTGTTTTTTTAATGAAAAAAATATGATTACTCGGCTACGAGAAAACATAAAACTATTAAAACACTAAAGCCATTGCTGAATTTAAACGACCAAAACACAAAAAGATGACAGATTGTTTATAAGTAAGTGTAACAATGTTCATATAAGTAATTACTAATTACTTATTATAGAAAACAAGTAAAAGATTTGGCCAAATTGACAATATCACTCTGAATCAGTGGCGAATGCTGACTCTGATGTATGGGCATGCTCATTAATTATCATAATTTATTATAGTTCTATTTAATTTATAATTAATTAATAAATAATACAAAAATTTGTATTAATTTATAAATAAGACTTTGATTTAATATATATATACATATACAATAGCACTTACTTAATTAATACCTACTTTAATAATTTCATTTAATGACTAACTCTTTTAACTAAAATAAATTACCTTCACATGTTTTTTATTTACAAATAAAATCAGTTCGTTCAAAATCAATGTTAATACGTTGACGAAGCGCAACAGAATGAGCATGCCCTGGGTGATTAATACTGCGGCTGCTAGTAGAGCTGGTATCGGAATAACTGGTTTTTTTACAGCGATAACAAGGGTTGTATAGCTTGCGCACACATCTATCGCATGCTCTGGCATTAAATGTTACAATAAAGATAAACACAGATAAGTATAACAGAAATAAATTTATTATTGTAACACATTATATTTCTTTTAAAATTCGTAATATAATATTGATTGCAAAATAATTTTTGTATTTTGATTAATAACGTTTTTATTTTTAAGCATGCGGCGCATGCTGAGCATGCCTGGAGAATTCGCCACTGCTCTGAATTATAAAAAATGACAATAAAAAATAGTATGACAAGACGAATATGAACAACAACCCGTTACTACATTAAAAAACATATAATTTCCAAACCATTAATTAGATATTGTACGGTGCCAAACAAGTATAACGGCTTACTATAGATATGTCTATTACAATATGTTTAGGAGCTTACCTCGAACAATCAGATGATATTATACATTTTTAACATCGTATTGGATATATACCTATATTATATACATTATACATTATACATACATGAGATACTTAAACTCCTCTAATCGTTATAGAAATATATTATCCAATATAACTTTTTCTCAAGAATACATTTTGGATAAATATTTTACTGTATATAGTAATGACATTAAAAATAGATTATATAAATAAAAAATACCGTCAGCTAGAATAATAAAATTAAAATTAAAATAACAGGTTTTTAGTTTTGAAATATAAAGGACAATAATAAACGAGTTATAGATATGATACAAAGATATGAGATAAATAATGAATTAAGACAATTCACAATGGTGATCTAAAAACATAACTAAATTATTACAATGCAAACTATTTTTTGTATAGACATAATTACTGACTAAATTAAATTACCATTAAATATAAGAGATAAAAGAACTATGAATACATTATTAATGCTGGAAGACTCAAACCTCTTATGATTCCAGATTATATACCATACTGGAATAGGTACCTTAGAAATAATATATAAGAATTTTAAATATACATACAACTGAACAAAGATAATACGTTTTAAAAATATTGAATAAATAAATTATAAGAAAGGCTATGAATAAGACGTAATACAAAATAAATTGTAAATTGTAAATAGATAAATTAATTTTTAAACATTTAAACATATTTAAAATATGCTAAAATAGATAAAATTATAAAAGCTAAATATTTTACTATATTAGTCTCAAGGGGAACAAAAAAAACTATATCCAGGAAAACAAGAAAATAAAAACATTAGAAATAGGTACTTGGAAGTCTAAATAGGTATAACAATATATTATATGAGTATACATAAAAAAAAAAAAATGTAAATCATTTAATGGTTCAATAATATTAGAAACATTCAAATAGCCAATTTAAATAACAATGTTTAAATTATATATATTATTCTTATTGAAGAACAACACTATTATTATAATTATTAATTACTTCCGTTCACAAATGATATCGGGTTATAAAATAGATGAATTGTATACTTATCTTACAAAAAAATATTATAAAATTAAGAACATTAAAATATAAAATATATAAAAATAACTCATAATATTAAAAACAAATGTTTATTCAATTATATAGATACAAGTTTACATGATTTTTTTACTATAAATTTTAAGTATATGTTTAATTATTGAATATATAATATCTATATTTTGAATTATATACTCAATAATGGTAAAATGTAGGTATGTATTGTAATAATATTATTAGTTGTATTATTTACTAAAATATATCATTATTAAATATTATTATTTATTAATTAAACTATTACCATCATCAATGTAAAAAAAAATTTTCAACACGAATTATCAACATCATCATTATTCATTAGCAATAAATCATTATTAATGGAAAACAACTAACAATACATTTATCCTACTACGACTATCAATTTAAACAATTTTTTTATAAAATATAACTTACAAAACCACTGACACAGAAGAAGATAAGTATAGAGAACATTTGACTTGTAATGTAAAAGAAACACAAAGACATTTATATAAATCACATTGAATCAATTCTAAATTCAACGATGAAAGGTGTTAAATAAATATAATATATATAAATTGTTTATAACAAAATGTGAAAATTCCAATGACCCGCTAATTTTAAATAATTGAAAACAGTAAATATATTTTATAAAAGAACTTTTATAATAAAAATTAAAAATATAAGATAGGTATAGTAAAATCAATAATACTATCAATATCATACACATAACATCAAAAATGTATGTGATCAATGATCATAATATTGTATTATAATACTGTGACAGATTTTTTGTAGAATTCTAATGGAATTCAAATAACAACGTCAATCAAGTTACCTATATTTCATATAATATTATACACACATTCAATATTAATAAAACATATATTAGCTTGGACATCTTATTAAATATTTTATTCAAAGGAATTTTCAATAATGTACACGATTTAATGTAAAAAAAAATTAATAAATGTAAAATCATATTGTAAGAATATATTTAAATACCTATATAGATATTTACTTATTATAAGCAACTATGTTTTGAAGTTTTCATTTTAATTATTTGCTTTAGCATTGTGCCATTGTTGTGATTTTTAATTTTATGTATTATATAATATGTATATATATTTTTTCATTGTTCATTATTACCCGTAGTTTGCTATTTTACGTAATAAAATCATCTTTACTTTTTGTTATGAGGGTATGACATGAAAAACATATTTGGAGGTGTACTTGTATGTGATAATAGATTTACATTATTATTTATTTTATAATTTATTAAATATCTATTGACTTATCAAATCTATTAAAAATAAAGGTCAGACATTTTAGTAGCATAGTTACTTAAAAATCATTAAATTAAGTATTAGGTAATCTAAGTATGGAAATCATATTTTAGTATTAGTCGCACAGCGAACATGGTTCACTACACACAGTACACACGCGGCACAATATGTATATTGTAAATTATATTCTTATGTTTTATATTTTACTACTCCTAATGTAGTTAAATATGTTTTATTTTTACATCGACAAATGTAGAAAAAACTGGAGTAGTCGCTCTGTTATATTACAGCAGGTGTACCTCGTCATGGAGTAGGTCACTGTAATGGATGTGTTAAATTTGAACTGAATGATAAATCATTGCATACGGAAAAAGATTCTGAGTAGTAACGGTCTATCAGCCTATATTATTAAGTACATTTTATAATACATATTTTATTTTATTTTACTATCTGTATTCTGTAATACAGTGAATTAAATTCAAAACATCGCATTCGTATTTTATTATATTATTAATTATTATAATGCATACTCATAAGTCATAATGTTGATATCAGTGATATCACATATTATTATTAGTTATTACCTTATAGTTTTTGAATAATATACTGACTTACTATAGAACAGTATGAATAGTTTCGTGATATACGAGGTAAAAGCTTGAAATTAATTTAAATATTTTGAACATTTCATTGCATATAGTAAAATATAATAATATATTTTACGTAAAAGTATATCGTTATTATACTTTTGAATATCCAATCTCGTAAACATTTAAAGTTCAATCAAAGTTATAAAAATGTATATGGTTTAACGCTAAACTTTTTTTGAATTCCTATTCATAAAAACGTATGAGGAATGTAATCTTGTATTAAATATTCAACCTTAGGGTTTAGATGTAAAAATTAAAAATATTATGAATTTTTATCTACAAAATAATTTGAAAATGTTCGTAATTCTCATGCAATTTAACTTAAAATTGGAATAAAAAAAAATTGATTTTTAATGTTTTTTTATTTTTTTATTAAAGAAATAACCCTTGGCAACTTGGCCATTGGGATAAGAGAGATACATTTTTTTTTTTTACAAATAGGTGTTACATGATAAATATGTAGAGAGGTTTTAATAACAACAAATGTCTAAACTAAAATAAATAAACTTAGTTATGAGGTTGATTATACAGCTGGCTAAATAAGTTTGTCCAATCCGGTCTCCTGAAGGAACGTAAATATGTCAGGTAATGGCAAGTCTGGTCCGAGTATATATCGTATAAATCGTTGGATAAATGATTGTGGTTCCTTGCGTCGAGGTATGCAAAACATTCCGTGAAAATGTGTTTAATTGTTAGTGTGTTTTTTTACTATTTTGGTCAATAATGAATAATATACATTAATCAATGTTGTTATGGTATTAAAAACGTATAAGGAAGCAGACTAGCTTGACTATGTAGTCGATTTTATGGAAAATGTACAACTCTATATCTATGAATATTGTACTTATTTAATATTTGATTAGCTAATTGACTATAAAATTTGTTAATTTAAATTAACAATAATAATAAAAATAAAAAACTAATATGTCCATAATGTATTCAATATTGGTTAGGTACCTTAAAAATTTGGGTATAACATGACAAATAAAAAAATATACATTTTAAAATATTATGTTAAAATACATGAAAAGTTTGTACAACACATATATACAGATAACGGTGGGTTGTAATCATAGGCGAATCTAGAAATTCATAGCAGGGTGTGCCTTTACCTCAAAAAGGCCCTCTCCCCTCTGTAGTTCAAAATACCTCTCAGTTATTATACGTTTAAGAGATTTTTACCATTTGAAATATCAATATTAATGATATTAAGATTAATTTTTATTACTTTAGATGCTATTTATTTGCATGCTGTAAAATACAGATATAATGTTTAAAAATTATTCAATTTAATAAATAAATATGTTACTCAATTATTTTTGGATAAACTTACTACCAATAATTAAATTATTAATCAATTATGTTTAAAATTCTTGGAAGTTTAATACAACCTTTTAATTTTATTATCATTAATAACAAAGAATTTTACTAAATATATATAATATAACTGGTAAGTCGTAGTAATCAATAACAATTTTTTATAGGTACATTTGCTATCATGATTATTATGATAATATTTATTGACAATATTTGTACCCATACAAATGTATTAAAATTAAAAGATAAATTGTTTAATGTTATACACAATAGTCAATACCTTTGTAACTGAAATGAGTATTATGGGCCCTACATCACAGGTTTATACGAGTCACAGGGTGTGCACTGGCACACTCGGCACACCCTGTAGATTCGCCTATGGTTGTAATGTTTTTTAAAATATACATCAATCACTGAGTACCTATATATACATATTTTGTAACTCACAAAGCATTATCATTACTACAGAACAATGATCATTTTTTAATAGTTGAACATTATAATTATTATTTAGTTTGATGATGTTGCTTAGAATATAGACGATAGTCTGAAAACTTGATTACTTCAACTTACAACAAATAATCAAATTTAACAAGTGAAAATCAACATGTCAACGAGCTTAAAACTTTTGTCTGATGGCATTATTGACTAGGTACTTGTATAGTTGCGTGAGTATTCAAAAATAGATTAATCACCGAATGTCACAAATACAACCAGTATCGAAATCAATTCCACATCTCCCAACAAATCTGTCAAGCACTTGGACCAAACCCACAGAACGTAAAAAACTTAATTAAAAAAAAAACAAAATTGTATAATTTAATTAAAAAAAAAAAAAAATGTAAATACTAACAATGTAATAATTATCAAAAATTCTTATACTAATGGCCTAGTTGTCGATGTATTTTAAATCAATAACAAAAAAAAAAAAAAGAGATTATATTATTATAATAATATAAGTACTATATATTTGTTAATGTTTTAAAGGTTTTTTTTCTAAAACAATTAAACAAATCCATACCTAATAAGTGTATACAACAGTTCAGATAGATTTTAATGTTCAAGTTGATTATATTAAGTCGATTTTATGTATATAGTTAATACGACTAATACCGCGTATAGTCAATATAACTTATGTAGATTATGGGTATGTGATTTCGAAAATATTATACTGTTATATATACGCTGCAACGACGGTAATGGCCACTGGCCAATGGGAATTATTAATAGTATTCGTACTTGTACTTGTAAATGTTAATCATCTGAATAAATATGAACTTAATAATAACTTAATTCTTTATTTCAGTTGTATTTATGTTTTTTTTTTAACTCAAAGGATCATTTAGTGACTTACTGTGCAAGCATCAACTGTTCTATAAAAATAAAAGTAAATACAGGATTGAAATACAAACAATATTAATTAAAGAATAAAGAGATTCGTGTAACTGATACTCAAATTGTAAATGATATCGTTATTAGTGTAGTACTTACTATAATATGTAATGCTGTATGTTTATATAAAATAATATGACAGATATAAGATAATAATACTTATAAAATAACTAATAAGAAATATATTTTTGGATAATTTCATTTTAAAGATTTAATCAAATTAATATTCATTCATTGTTTATAGATTCAAAACGAAACGAGGAATATAGTTATTTTAAAATAACAGTTTTTTGTGTGATATTTGTTAATTTTAACTCCAAATTGTGTGCACAGGCAAGACTTGTAATCTGGTCTAGTTGATTTTTCAAAATTATAATTTTTCGAATTTCTCTGAAACAGTTTTTCTATAAGGATAAAGACAATGTTGAACTAGTGAATTAATGATACTATATCGTTGTTATTTGTTTATAAATTTAAAAAACAATAAATTAATAGTTTACTTATATTTAGTAGTCACTAGTCAGTAGACCTACAATATTTATGCATCAAGGTGAACGGAAATACTAATGACTGGGTCTCAAATTTCGGGAGTCGTTATCTTTCAATTTCACTTTTGAAACAAAAGTTACAGTATAAATACCTTTATTATAGTAAGTATCTATTTAGCATACAGTTAAGTATCAGTTAGAGGTATTCAGCATTGTATGATTTGCATCTATACGTGACCCACCGGCCACCATGGGATTAGTATATGATTCTCAGACAATTTTTAATAATGATTTCAAAAAAAGTTTAGTCTAGTTTTATGAATAATGCATTGGTAGGTATAGTAGAATTTATTAAAATTGTGTAACTATTATCATTGATTATAAATATTATAATATTAATTAGTACTTATAATCAATGCTATTATGTACATAATAGTATAGTGTTATATAGACCACAAAAATAAATAATTCAAATAAAATTAAATTAAATACACCTATAGTATTACGTGACCCAAATCTAAATATCAAATGTTATGATGTATATAAAATATAGGTATAAAGCACGTATTAATGGTAAATTAATGTGTAAATGGTAAATTGATGTTTGCCGAATTGGTCTATACTATTGGTTTATACTAAGTAGTATAAATGATTATCGGAACTGATGTAATTTAATTTCGATTACATTATGTCGTTTGCGCAAATGTCGATATAGTGGCGATACCAGTAACCATATACCTACATATAATATATTGTGTTCACTGTTCAATCACTTGAATACATTTTACTCCGATAACGTTGTCGACGGTCCATAATGAATTTAAACAAATTATTGTAATTTGTAAGTACACAAGATTAATAATCTTGTTTTTATTGATGCGCTTAACGAAATTATAGTACTAGGTACTAACCTTTATCAAAACACAAAAGTAATATTCCATTATATTTTACAATACTGTTTTTGTAAAATGTAATACATAAAATATACAGATACTTCAAATGATTTGTTTTATTATAAATTATAATAGGTATCTAAATGATTTATAAAATATCAAAATGATTAAAAATGTTTTTAATTATTAATGTTGTTATTTATAGCAACTATATGTTTAGTATTACATATGTTTTAATCAATAATCTTATTAACTGGCATCATATAAAATCTTTAGTCTTAACATTGAAACATTAAAAAAAAAATACAGATATTGAGTTTGAAACAATTGAAACATTTGAAACCAATATTTATAGCAAAGCTATAAAAGAATTTATTGATTTTACAAAAAATGAACACATTTACAGTTTTTATAATTTTATAATTATATTTATATTATTATTTTATCTAGATAATTAATGATTTGAGCTAAGCTAAAAAAAAAAACAACAAAAAAAATACTACATTTTTATTCTTGATAAGGTGTGTTTACCCTTAAACTTATTTATCTACAATAAATCACTGTTTTTACATTTAACTTTTGATGACAGCGCAGAATTATTTTAAAAGTATTTATATAGGTACTGTATGATATAGGTAGTTAATGATAACTAGGGCTAAGATTTATATGCATTGGCATATTTTTTTTTGCAAATTCTGATTACTGCTTTAGTTTAAAATGTCCACAAATTAACTACGTAATGACGAAACAAATAGTGATTATTTTATTTTGAATACTTTTGCATATTTTGAATACAATGCATATCACTGCATATTTTAGCCGTAAGTATAGAGGTTAGTAAAAGAAGAAAATAGAATATTATTAATATGAAAAAAAAAATACTCAAGTATTTATATATGTATAGTAAGTATATAGGTAAATTAATAACAATTATATCTTATCTTGTTATAAACTCGTACAACTGTAACAGATTATTATACTACTACAGGATATGAGTTTTGACATAGTCGTTATCGTTTATTATGAGTACATTAGATAGGTACGTATTATTTGTGAATCTACATTTTTTACTTTCATCAATTAAAATGCCTAAAATACAAATCACCTAAACACATTTTCAACTGTAGGTAGGTATATTAATCAAATTCATATTTTATCATTTTTATTGCATATACGATATAAATTCTACCCCTAGATCCTAAAATATTATAACAGTTATGATTTATAATAATAGATAATAAATTATTAGAACGATGATAACAAAACATATTTGTAGGTATGTGTTGTATTATAGAATAAGACTAAATTTGTATTGGATAAACTTTAATTATCCCCCAATCTTTTGTATAATTCCTAGATAAACCCCTAACTGTATTTCGTGATATAACGTAAATTATAATATGAAAGGGGGATATGTTATTCAAATATTATTCGGATAATCAGAGCTTGCGCTAAAGAAATATTAGAGCTGCACATCATGTTAGTTTTACAGAAATGAAAAAAATTGACTCTTTTGATAATCACAGATAAATTATCAATGTTTTAATCAAAATAATTTTCAATGATTTCGGAAAACAAAATAATGTCAAATGATACCTATGTTATAAGCTCATAGACATATAAAATTAATTATTAAAAATACAAATCATATATTATTTTTTTAAATGCATACAATATTTAAATAAGAGATATTTTAATTTAGAACTGCACATTTTATTATGCACAACTGCACGCTAGTGCATGCAAGCTCTGCGGATAGGTACGTATAATACAAAAATAATTAGGGGTGGGGCCGTGGGGGCGAACCTCAAACCCTCCCGCTTATGTGCCTGTCTGCGGAGTTGATTAAAGTTAATAAAACGATAACTATTCATTTTCAGACATATCACCCGACATAAGTACAAATAATAAATGTTAAAAATTGTTATTCATAATCTAATATTTAATTTTCATCTAAATTTAAACAATTTAAAATATTTATAAAAAAAAATTATACTTATGTACTTTTTCAGATTTCTTGGTTTAATTTTATGTTCTAGGTAGGTACTTATGAGAAGCTTTGTATTACATTTTAAACCTTAGCTATAAAAATTGAAAATTTTAATTCAAATGTTCATAAAAATAACTGTGCCTAGGTTTATTTATTATTTTCATACTAATATCTGAATAATATATATATGGGATACAGATGTTTAAAGAATATCACCCGCGCCCTAGTGAAAAAATGATTCTCCATAATAATAAAAAAAATAATTCAAATGTTATATGTCTATAAATTCAGAAAGAGTCAAATACCTATTTAAAAAATGAAACCATATGTAGGAAATACACATTTGAAAAAAAAATACTTGTAAAACAACACTTGAAGAAAGTATACAAATAACAATTTTTATCTACTATAAGACTATAATATTATATATGATACTATTTTAATTTTTAAAATCATAACATTCTTTCGGAAATCTTTTTCCTTTAAATAATTTTCAGGTTTGATTTTTGAATGTGGATCGTGGTCGTTATTTGAATTTAGAATTTAGATATATGCAATAACATGAACGAAGAGACCACTGTTATTTCCGTCTATTATATATTATAATGATTCACATTACTTATTTGTTGTTAACGAGAAACCATAATATTATATATATTTACATAATATATTTTTTTTACTTGATAATTTATTAAAATAAGTATGGTGGTAGAAATTAAAATATATGATTAATCATTTTTTAATTATATCAAATTATAACTAATAATATATTAATATAATAATAATAAAATTTATTTAAAATCTTGGTCGTATATTGATGTTCATTAATATTGATAAACATTAAATTTTATTTTCAAATGCTATAGTAAATGTGGATTTATTTTTAACTTCAATTGTAAATGTTATGCATTTTTATGTACAAAATAAAATAATTAATCAAATTTTATGTTTTTGTATACTTATAAGATATGAATTTTAATGACCTAAAAAACTTGCAAAATATCCATAAAAAATACCATAATATTAAAAAACACTATAAACGCTTAAAAATGTGCTTGAAATTCATCAAAAACCAATGTTATGTGAGCAACCAAAATGTCGAAATAAAAATTACCTATTTATGAAAAAAATAAATATAAACTAGGTATAGAGTACTTAATTAATAAGGTTGGTTTCTAAGTGAAAGAATGACCTCAAAAAATTAAAACATGCTCTAAAAACTAAAAAGTTCAACAAAAAAAGTTGAAAAACTGAAAAATGAAAGTCTTAATAAAGTTTTAAATAAAATGCTTATCTTCATAAAATAATAATTGATAAACATTTTTACTAAAAGCTCAACTTTTTTACTATTTTCTTGAACTATTTATACTGGAACACAATATTTTTCACTCCGAGTGAACAAAATATATAAAGGTTTTCAGATAACCCTACTTCACTATCTAAATATTACACTTGAATGATCTGCATAATATATTCATTGTGCCAATAATATCGAAATCTTTACAATATCAATGATAAGTCATAAGTGTGTTGCTATTCTTCTAAATCTATGTTTTTCTCTCGATATTTTCAGTCGCGTCTATAACGTTAGTAATATACCATTTCTGTTCCTGTTGATATAAAATTATATTTAGTAGTTAACTTGTAACTCGTGTCTTATTAATAAAATTAAAATTTACTTATTATAACTATAAATTTTTAGTATACATTTATAAAAACGTATTAAATTAGGTATATGAAATGTATTTATAAAAAAGTGGGTAAGTGAGTATCGCTCTGCTGTATATTAGGGGGTGGGGTGGACCTCAGACTATGGTAGGTTAAATTTGAATGCAATGATAGGTATCATTGTATACGAAAAACGATTCTGAACGAAGATGATTTGTCAGTTTAGGATATATTATATTTAAATATTGTCAAATATTCTATTTTGAAACAAATAGTATAGTTTTTATATGTTACTATGGTTACTATGGCCAACATTCGCATTATGAGCGTATGAAATTTAATTTAAATTTTGACATATTTCGTATAAATTCGAACTTTAAACACTTATAAAAAAAATTGTGACTAACGATTTCGGATTTTTTTTTATAACTTTAAGAACAACTTATAAGAAACCTTGTATTAAATTTTCAAGATTTTCTGGCCACCCAAAAAATTTTTATCGGCATTTGAAGAAAAAAAAACTTAGAAAAGTCGAAAATTTCAATTGTCTATTAGTAGCTTAAAAATGGTCAAAATATTTTGAAAATTTAACTGTAAAGAGATAACCATAATATAAACATTTGGTGAAAATTTCAAGTATTTACAATAATTCGTTTTTGAGTTACAGCAAAGTCAAAAAATCGATTTTGTCGAAAAGTGGTTTTTCGTAAAATTGCCGTTTTTCTGTCATTTTTTTTTTTGTTTTTCTCGATTTTTTTGAAAACTATTTGAAAATGTTTACTTTTGACCCCCCCAAAGTACCAACTAGATGAATGTTCCTATTCAAAGAGAGGCTGAAGTCAAAAATCGGAGCATTATTACTGCTCCAAATGTTATCGTCAGACACACAAAAAAAAAAAAAAACACACATCATTGTAAAAGCAATACATTCTTCACTTCGTTCAGAATCTAAAATGTTGGCTCTTGGTATAATTGTATTCATCTATGTGGCTAGCAAACATAAATATTCATGTTGGTGACTACAATATTATGCTCTCTCATATTTTCCAATTTGATTGTAGCCATCAGCTAGTAGAAGAATTGTTAAGTTAAATTTGATCAATCTACCGTTTATAAGAAATTATTTTAGCCTATGATACTTCCACAAGACAATCACAAGATAACTTTTTTTATCTTAAGGACAAAATTCATGTGTGAGAAGTGATATTTAAAAGGTTGGATTCCTGAATAAAGGGTGGCTTATGACATTTTCCGTGTTCCAATGAATCTATTGATATAATTTTTATTGAAATATTTGTGCTGTAATCTTTCACATTCCTATAAAGAGCACACATATAGACTACATATCTATGTATAGAAAAAAAAATATATATAGATTTGCTCAAAGGATTTATTTTTATATACTTTTCAATAAAACTTATTGTTCATATCATATTACCTATGTCCTATGTATATCATAGTCTAGTAGTATCCTTTTCATTCAGCTGTATTAATAACTACATTATACATAATAAATTACATTGTAAAATCACTAAAATATAATTATTGATGTACAAATATTAATACTAAGTTTAAAAGTTCAAATTTTAATAATCAATAATTATAAGATGTATGACAACCTTTATATTTCCAATTTCTTTTGATAACTGATAAATATTAGTAGCACTATTAAATATATGTGTTTATTATTATGATAATTTTATTTGAAAATTCTTCACAGAATCAATATAATATAATTTAACTAAAATTGAAATAATTCTTGAAATATAATTATAATTCATACAAATGAATTTCACATTTACATTTATTTAATAGGTAGGTATGCTCTAATTAAATTTTGTACTGCACTATTAGTGTCACACTGCACACGATTTTAGGGCCTTTTAATTGGCGAAGTTAAAAGGTAAAATACTTTTAACCTTATTTTTAATATATTACCAGCTTCTTAAATTAATTTGTATCTAATTTTTAATTATAATTTAAAATTAAAATTTTGTTAAATGATTAAATAATAACTATACAAAAATACAAAATATTATCATACAACAAAATATAGGTACCTATTATACATAAAATATTATATACTTACAATATACATAACTAGTGACTACTGTTATTGCGTCCTTTATTCAAAAACTGAAATTATTAACATATTAAAAGGGTCCTTTAACCTTTTCATAAATAAGTATACATGCATGCTATTAAAAAATGAATTTAATTTACCTTATAGTTTACCGCATTTGTACTCGTATTTTGGTGCTTTTTTGTTTTTATAATTTGATTTATGATTACTATATATATATACACCATGTGCATACTATACATAATAATACTAGATAAAATAATAGCTATTTTAATAGGATTCAAAAGGTCCAGTATTAATATTTTATAAAATACCTTACTTATATGAGTTATATGGCTATATACCTATTACATTGTCATACAGACTATGCTCATAATATGTGCCAAAATAAAAAAGTTCGATTTTTCCATCCGCTAATTTGTAACAAACTTATGTATGATCAAATAGTTTCTTGCATCACTTTAATAAACAATTTTATAAGTAACATCCTAATATTTTAGAAATTTTAATCAAATTAGTTCAAATAGTTGCTATTGGTGCCCATTGAGGGGGGGCAAGTGCTTCGTCTCGCCCCTCCTCATGGGAAATAATATAAACCTATATAATTTAATAAGCACTATCACAAGCATTTGAAAAATTGTTTGTTTTTAGTCGCCTAATCTTGAACAAAGATATTAGTTTCATTCAGGATATCATTAATATGATTAATATGTTTGAAACAAACAAAGAATTTTACAGTTAACAAAACTTTATTATATATGACATGATAAATGTATTATACAAACATGAATTATATTATACATATACATTTAAAATATGTTAACATAACATTATTAAACCCCAATTGAACTAACACTTGAGAATTTTTAATATTGTCTCTTCACTAAAATATTGCACTTATGCCATATCATACCATACCATATATACAGTGGCGTTGTCTCGTGAAGTTCTGTGAGTCTAAAGATATTTTTTTTTTATATAAACAGGTAGGTGTGTGGATAAATATTAGATAGGAGTAGTAGGTACTAGAGGTACTTAAAGTAGATTTTATTGGCTTATAAGCTTAAATGTTTTTTTCAAAAGGTGTTACATTAGCTCGATCTATTTAATAATAACAATGCAATATAATATATGCGAAAGAGGGTCGGCTTTTTATCAATAAATCACCGTTGGGTGGCTCAAATAATTGTTTGTTATTTATTACATAATATAAATTCTAACCGCCACTGGGCACTGATCGCATAACATCGTCAAATCGTTTATTCAGAGTATCTTTCTTCCATAACCTGCCTGAATGGTCAATATACCTCCCAAGTTATACAATATATTTATGTATTTAAGCATATATATTATGTATAATGTATGACTGTATGTATATATGTATGTATATATATAAATGGTAAACTACGTTCTAGGATACAAGTGAAGTTAGGAAATATTTGAGCAGATTGTGTGCTGATTGATAAAAATATGTATTTATTTATTGTCAACTATTCTTCATTAAGTATAACTAGTGAACGAAAGAAAAAAAAATAAAGGAACCCCTTTAAAGGATATTTTAATTTGTGGTTTAAATACAAATTATTAACATATACTAAATAATGTCTATTCAACATTGACATTAACAATTTAACATTGAAAAATATGTTATGAGTGCTTAAACTACTCTTTGTAACCGGTAATAGATTAGATATATCGATATAAAATAGAAAATTTTAAATGTTACCACTAAATGATTTCAATAAAAGAACAATTTTATGAGGTTAATGAATCCAATATGATCGTCATATTTTAATAATAAATTTGAATACAATAAGTTATTTGTTATACTCTCTACAGTCTATACCTACTTATGATAAGTGTCTTATACAATTTAAATATTGTCTAGTGTATTTTACAGCGTAATATGGTATATATACTCGTCAATGGCATACCGAAGAGAGTGGTCTGTGGACACCCACTGGAACGTCTTAAATGTCAGATTAATCAAAACATTTTTTTTTTATTGATAGGCTTATACAGATGTAAATTTAGTGTGATTACTTCTATTGCAACATGCATTTGGTAGTATTTTTTTGATTTTCTACTCTGAAATTGGTTTATACATTACATAACATGAAAATATATTTTTTTATAGCAATATTACAACAATAATTATTAATATATTTTTTAGTACTCCAACTCATAGACCTATAAGATTTATAAGATAGAACATTTCACTTCACCTTATTATACTTTTTAATTTTATTATAGCGCATTATTTTGTTTGGTCATAAACACTATACCTTACTACTTTGTATATCTTCATTGTCTCTTTCGTTCCATCTCATCCCCTGGCTTATCTCTCGAAACTATCTATTAATTTATATGTCAATGACTCGGATCTTCCCTCACCTTGAAAAGATTCTTATTGTATCAGTGATACTCGTATTCGTTTTATGCGGAAAGTTTTGGTGTCCTTAAATTTTACCTTTAAATCTTTTATTTATTTATCGGAAATTAAAAAAAAAAAAAATGTAGTTTAAAAAAACTAAATCAATAAACGTAATATACAAATTCTTCCCACCAATCACACCTTACTTTAATAAAATATAAATTTAAAAATTAAGATAATAGATAAGAAAAATGCTTTTATTATATTTAATGTTTATTATAATTAATACAATTTATAAATACTATACGGGTATTACAAAGAATAGTCAGTGCTTGAATTGGAGGTGGACGTAGGGAGACGGAGTCCGTCTTATTTTTCATTTTTTTTTTTTTTTTAGTATATCCCTTCTATTTATTTAAAACGGAACGCTGGAAACACAACATTTGCTGTAGTGAATTTGTAAATCATCAGTTTTTTCTGATGCTAAATATACCTATAACCTATAGCCATAATGTTTGTATATTTGTATCAATTTAAAAAAAAAATTGGTTAATAATAATGGGTGATTAATAATTAATTTTTTTCAATCGTTAGGCTGCGGCGACCACACCTAGACCTTTTTTCTATACGACTGTATAGAATGTTTCGAACAGATTCGTATGTCATTCAACGACGTCACAGCCACCGAATAATCGGATCAGAATCGAATCGCACGTGTTATCAGATCATTACAGCGGCACACGAGACGGGCAGCTCAAACGAGAGCGATACACCCGTAACGCTGAACTCTGACGAGTCACTGGAACTGTGCCATCTGCTCGCTAGATCCGACGTACGCGCGACTTGTCATTTCTGCGGAACGTAACTCGCCGTAGCTCTGCGCGTGTCGACACTGGACAATGATGATAACGCACAGAGAAACGGGGTTTTTACGAATATACGTTCTGTTTGGGAAACATACTTGAATATTTACGAATAACGTATTCTGCCCTAACGGTGTCAGGCTTATATTATAGGCCACGGAACAAGGCCAAGGTCGAATTTTGTTTGTGCACACCAGAGCTTGAGCTAAGGAAATGTTAGAGGTGTGAATAGGTATGAATAAAATCTCTATTTAATATTACGAGTACAAGCAATGTAATGTGCAGGCAACATAATATGTTAAAGATAAAAAAATATAGATACCTACCATGCAGATGCCTTCCCTAATCGCGCAAGTCTGCCCGGGTGGGTCTTGCTACGACGGAGGATAGCCAGTGAATGCGAATGCTGGTCGTTTCGCCGGGCCTTTTATACCCGGTGTTCTGTGACAGATAACAAGAAACCGTAGAAACCCCAATAGTGCAATCGCCGATAAACGCACAATTTAAATAAAAGTTATTATAACAATAAAATAATTATAATAATAATAAAAATAGTAATATTAATAATAATAATAAGATTAGGAATGAATAAGAATAATAAAAATGATAATAATAAAAAGGAAAAAAAGAATCTAGAACCTTATCCGTACATCCCCCCACACCAAACAGAAAAACCCCCCCTCTCGGACAAAAAATTTAAAATTAAAATATTAAACAATAATTTATTATATACAAACTTTTCACGGGATTTTAAGACTTTTAATAATTTTTTCAAGTAATAAAAGAACAAAATTGCTAAATTAAATATCTTTATTAAATATATATATAATGTATTTATATAATTTTACATAATATAATATTATTCAAAAATATAAATGAATTTTAAAATATTATTTGTACAAGATTTCGTATTTCTCTCGTAAAATATGCTCTTGTTCCACAATACACGCGATTACAAATTACCCATAGTAAACAATAAGGAGTTACGCCTGTATAAGAGATTCCAATGCTTCAATATTCAATTGAAAATCTATTAACAAGGCTGTGGCTGAATCGTTCTGTTTCGAAGTATCGATAACTATTAACTATAATTTGAGCATTAAAATTTCTGAGTATAACACTATTGACTTTGTTGAGAACACGAGATGTATAGATAACTTAAATTAAATTCAGTAGTTATACCTGCCTATATTGGATACCAAGAAGCAAGGAATATATTATTAATTATTATTATACATAAGTTTTAACATATTGATAATAATTGTTAATTGTAAGTCTTTGTGATAATTCTAAACATATTCTAACTCGATCTGGTATAGTTTTTAAATATCGGACTCTATAACATGGCGATTAATAATTATATTAATAAATGGCAAAAACATAGCATCACAGGTTACATTATAGTTTATTAAGCGACACCGGTAAATAAACGCTATAGTCGTAAAAGTCTCATTGTTTAAAGAAATAAAGCCTCGGCATTAATGAACTATAATATATTTACCTCGCTTTATTTTATACGGATCATAAAATAACATTATTAAAAATCGACTTTCATTTGTCATTTTACGTCACATATAACTTCTTAATATTTTATTTTATCGATTTTGATTATTGTTCAATTGCTATGCAACAGTTGGCGCAAATAAATTTTGGTTAATAATAAAATAAAAAACAATAATCAACGTTTGTACAACCGATCTAGTTCATTTTGGCACCAGGCAATCGTTACGATAAAAAAAAAAAAACAAAAACAAAGAAAAAACAGTTGTCTGAAAACTGTTATATTGAAAAATAATATCATAATCTCACGAATAAAGTATAGTTTTCGGACCACTGCTTTTTTTTTTAAATCAGAACGGTTGGCGTGTGCCAAGAAAAACTGGGCGGATTATACTTTGCAGTTCAATATTCTATTATTAAAACCAACAATGATTTTTTTTTTCCAGTAACATTTGACTTGTACTCTTGTATTTATCCACTCTCGTGATATTAAGCCGTATTTATCCATATATATAGGGTATATTTTATACTTTTAATAAAGTAAAACATCACGTTAAAAGTATAACTGTGGCGATTGTGCAGATCAAGGTTTGATGTATTATTTTCCTTTTTATTATGTCATGTAAGCTAGTAGAATATGCAACCCAAATGATAATATTATCATAGTCGCAAAAATCAATTTTAATTGAAGAATATAGTTCAAAAGAGCGATAAATTTACCAATATATTATATGTGTATATAAATACGTATTCGATTTTGTAATTAATGTGATACTCATTTTAAAACTAAATTATTTTGTGCCCGATTAAATTGACTTACAGTGTTGGAATGACGCGATGTTTAAGTAATAATAGACAATAGTAGATTATTAAATACTACTTCTATATTGTAAATTTAGATAAATAGATTGAAATAAAAAAAAAAATAGTTGAAAAACAAATGTAATGATGTAATTTGTCTTAAGTCATAAATACAAAACTGCAATAAACTTGACTGACGTGGAGGTATTTATGAGTCGTAATATTTCATATCTTTAAGTAGTGTTGTCCCTGGTTTTCTTTTATACGGCTAAATCACCGGACATTTGGTTGATAATTATTCGTATGGTGGTGTTCATACTCCATACTCATTTTCCACAGTAATTTATCTTCAAATAATAAATCATAATGAAACTATATATTTACATCGCGAGTGTTATCAATCATGGTAAATCTGAATTCAAATATGACGGTTCATTTTATCAATTAAAAATGAAACACACTCACATAAATATTACATGATATTTATATTACACAAAAACACTGTATACGACGCGATTATAATATTACCTTGTGTTATTTATTATACATTTATTATAACTAATAATAAACCGATGTCAACAATAATTATTAAATTCTTGTCAGTTTTTTGAGTTCTTTACTACCTACTTAAACACTATAATATCGTATTTTCCCTCCTACTCTGTTAAATTTTTGAGTTTGTAAAAACAGTTAACATTAAGCAGTGAACGTATTACTTAAGTAAACAGGAGATATATAATTTTATATATTTTGTATAGGTACCGGTATACAATAATATTAGCCTGCAGAAAAATAAATACAGCCAGAATATACAATGTTCATATCAAATATTATAATGTTACAAATTACGTAGAAATTTTAAAGTAAATTGTTGTAAAAGTGCCATTTACATTGCAATCGCTAATAATACTTAGTTTAAACACAATACTTAGCTATACGAGTTATACAAATATAAAATAATAATAATAGCAATATTGTACAACGCTATGATTTGTAAATTATTTTTTTTTAATATCATTAAACTGGATCATCGACACGTTATCAACCTTTAGTAATGAAAATGTGTGTTAGGCATGCATAAATATTTGAATTTTATTCAGTGAAATTCTAACATGTATAACAGTGATTGTGGATATAGCTTGTATTTAACAAAGTAGAATGGTTCTAAATGAGTTAGTTCAAGTTGAGTTCAATGTTATATTATTAAAGAAGTAACTATATAGAAGAGAACACAACTTGAATTTAAGTTCAAGTAATTATTTATATAATAAATAACTTATAACAATATTGGAAATTGATTGATATTAAAATGTTATGGAGCAAATGATCTACGTTTTACTACAGTATAATGGCCATTACATTATTTAAATTACTTGCATACAATGAAAATGACATTGAGTATTAGGTAATATGTTTTATAATTAACGTAAAAATATCAATTAATTTAGAAAAATGTAATGCAAAAAATCCAAATTGAAGAATTCAATATTTGTGTTAGTGTTTTTTTTTTCAATCATGTTGATAAACCGGTATCTTTTTATAAATTATAATTTGTGATATTCATAGCTCATTAGAAACACCAATCACTATATTATGGATACATTGTAGAAGGTTGTTATAAAAATAATAGAAAACGCATATAATTTTGTATAAATATGCTAAAATATGCAATATCAAAAATTAATTAAAATGTGTATTTCCTATTAACTTTAGTCAAATTAACTATACAAACAATATAAGACCTTTTAATTAAAAAATGAATAATATTCAATCATATTATTTCGATGTATTTATTTTTACATTGATTGAAACTTAGTTTATACCTCATGGCGTATTGGAAATTATATAGATACATTATCTGCCTATCTCAATGAGTTCACGCCGATCAACATTTAATATAATTTACTATTTTAAAATAATATATTTTTAATTAATTTATTATGTTAAAAGTCTTTAATAACGTATTATATAACGTTTAACTGTTTTTTCTCAATTTACTAAAATTAAATTTTAAACAATTATTAACATAAAAGTACTCTGTGTAATCAGTAAAGTGTCTGTACAAAACGTATCTATTTATTTTAAACTATCTATATTGACATATTGTTTGTACTGTATTACTGTCTTCTCCCCCAAAAAATTTTAGGTTTATAATTTATAAAATAATAACATAATTTAGTAATTATTATGTTTTTGGTGTTTTATAAACTTATACATTATAACCATTAAAAATGGGTATGTTTTACAAATAGTTTTTTTTTAATTTAGCGTAAGAACTAATGACAATTGTTGATATTTTTCTAAAAATGTAATTTTTCTCATAATATTATATAGATTTGTAAGAAATAGTCTTTATCAATATTAAAACATAATTTTTCCAAAAATAAATATGAACGAATAATTCGAACTAGTTTATTATTTTATATTAAAAGCTATTAAAAAATAAATAAATAAAACATTATCCATAAATAAATAGTAAACAGTTAACAAGAATTTTTAATTAATTTTTATATTAAAGAGTCTTAGCTGTTATCATTAATTAGTTGGTTTCAAATATTCTCTGTTAGATATGCAAAAATCAGAAATACTATATAAACAAGTTCTAGAATCCAGTAAAAAAAAATTAAAAATAATAATTTAGAAGAAATTTGATAGGTAATCAAATAACGGGCAATTAAAATTTTATTATACATGCATTTTGAATAATATGTTCCTACTCCAAGGTTTATAATTTATAAGAGTATACTTAAATTAATTAATCTGAAATATTATCTTAAATCGGGTTTCCAGTATTTTATTTAAAATGTAAAAACTTTGGGTTTTCTGTACCTTTTTATAATTAAGCGAAGCGAGGAAAAGTTTATTCTTTGAAATCAAATACATAATTAATTGTCAATGTATACACACGATCAGCTTACTATTTACTAATACTCAAAAATTTACGTAAACAGTAATATAAATTACCTACTCCCATAATACACTTCAAAATAATACGATACAATTTATTATCACTCATTATTTTTATAAATATAGTGAAAATAAAAAAACTAAATTGACCTTTTATTACGTTTTAATATAACCGAAGATTGTTAAAGCCTTTGCATTCATTGAAAAAAATATAAAATAAAATTTGAAGGTTGACTTTTAATAGATAATATAATAATATAATAATATTTATATAATTATAAATTATATATATATATATATATATTTTTTTTTTGATTCAACTTAATATATATATATGAATTTATTTTAAATTCAATTTGATATTAATAGCTTTTAAGGATTTAATTTACAATAGTATATAATTATTTCAATTAAATAAATAGAATAATTTTAATAACAAGAGTAACTGAGTAAATACTAAAAAAATTAAAATATTATTATTGTGTTACATTAATGTAATCAAATTAGAAATTTAAAATAAAAACTTAACAAAAATTATACTATAAAAACATTAAAAACTAAGCCATCCAAGTAAATTAGATCTACATTAATAAATATTAGCTCTATTATTATACTTAGATTCCTTATATATCTACCTATTTGTAATTATTATATTATTTCATCGTAATTTTAATATAATATTAATAGACTGTTTTCAATTATTTTTATACATGCCTACCTATATATTATATTATATATATATTAAATAATAATATAATTATATTATATTATGTATAACTCGTATATCAATCAGAATTAATTGTTATTTTCTTCTCATCAATTCTTTATGAACATTTTAATATATTTTTTAGTAATAGATTATTATTACCTACCATATATGAAAAAGCTAAATATAATGATATTATATTACATATACAATACAATCTATAAATGTATAAATGTATAAATGTATAAATAATTTTGTTAACTATGCAAAAATGATTTTTTGATTAAAACATGTCAGTAAACGAAATAGGTAGGCATTATTCATTCTGTATACCTTTATATTATACAATTGAATTACAATTTTTACTTTTATATTATTAAATATTATTATATAAATATTATTTTTCTATAAAAAATAAAGAATATGAATAAGTTGGCGTATATAGACACGAGTAGAATGTTTATGGTAATATATTATTATTATTATTATTATTTGCATAGGTAAATTATAGAAAATTATTTGTTTTTATTACGTTTAATAAAAAATATAAATAATAATATATTAGTGGAAAATATAAACATGATTAATTTGGTGATCAAAATGAATTTAACACATAACTTTTAGTTATAGAATTATTATTTTTATTATTTATTTATATATATATATATAAAAATAATAATTAATTAAAAATACAATTTCACATAATATTGAAAGATGTTAAATCAAAATATTCAATATCATTTATGAAAGAAATCACTTAAGATTTGTATTGTTTCAAATTTTCATATTTTATGTTTAATTCAGTGATTCAGTCCATTCATTTTAAATCGTACTATACAAACGATTTCACGGTTTGTATGTTATTTTATATTTATATAGTATAATACATATTATGCAATGTTTATATATTATACACAGTCACCGAGTGTATCAGTAAGATTGCATAATCCATGATTTATTAAGATTCTGAGAGTGTATTTCATATATTATATTATATTATTTTATATTATTTTATAATTTCGCGATTAAAACAAAATAGAATGAATAAAACGAGTGTAACACGTATATATAATATAATGGTAAATTATAAAAACAAATACTATTCGTCTATTATAGGGACTATAGGTAGTTGTTAAGCCGATTTTTGATTGTTATAAACGTTTTAGAAGCATATTATTGCGCTGTGTAACGTATGAGTGGTGAAATCAATTATTTTACAACACTCCTTCAAATGTTCAATTCAGACAAATTATTACGTTACAATATATAATACATAAATAGTCACAGTTGGTTTTTGTTTTCAAGAAGCATTGTTCCAGAGCTAAAAATGTGGTTCATAGTAAAATAAAATGTATATTATAGCAGTATATTATAATGCACTCGGTCGGTGTGTCTTATTACACAAATTACAAGTGTAGGAAATTCGTGATGAGAGTTTGATATCAATAGAAAGAAAAAACACTAACACAGTGTATGTGTTCGTTATATTGCATAGTGTAAGTATGTGTACAAGTCTAACATCAAAAAATCTACGTACCAAATAAAACAACAGCTATTGTTCACAGAACAACATTTTAGTAAATTGTATACATTATAATGTATATAATAATATTATTTAGTAAAACATTACTGCAGTGACGCGCCGAGCAAAATGTACCTTCGTAATAATTGTGCATTCCGTCGAGAAATAAAATATAATAATATTGTAATGTCATAATGGTGTCGTTATTATTTTCATATTAAACGCTATAACTGTAATGCCATTTATATATGATAATTATTATAATATTATATAATAAATTATACGGTAATATAATATTATATATTTGATGAGCTGCCGTGAATTCGTATTCGTATTCCAGTCGACGACAAACGGTTACGTTTATCGAACAGCTCAAATGATACTATGGTACGTAATACGACGGCGTACCTATCCCGCCGTTACAATCGGCAAAACTTTTATAGTTCTCACACACACGCACACACGCGATGACTCACTAGTAAATATTTATTTACGATGCTAAATACTCTTCGTAAGTTTTGCGCCGCTGCAAAGGATCGTATAGCGAAACGATATAATAAAAACCTAACGTTAGACGAGCGCAGTGTGCGGGCACACCCAATCGTTACACTATTATACTGGACACATCATATATTATTCCCACAAATCTACTGCTGACGAAGTAGACAAAGTAATAATTTTATTTAATCTAAAGTTATATGGCCGAGTTGAAAATGTTAACATTGTCGTGTATTATTTTATTGTCTCGCGCACAGCAGTGAATTCGACGATTAAATTCACGTAACATAATATTATATTATATTATTAAATAGGAATATAGAAAAGTACTTATATGGGGTAAAATATTAATTCGAATATATAATATGTAAATTAAATATATTTTATATTTTCAGCCGGTTATTGGCGATCACGATGGATACTACATCATGATTGTTGATATAGAATTGTATTATTTCATTTCGGAATATACACGTTCACTGGAATTCGTTGTTAATTGAAAATATGATGACGATCAATGAAGTTCAATAGTCTACACGAAGTTATTTAAGAACGTATTTGCTTAATAATAATTATTATTATTCCGACGGTAATCATAAATTAATATTAAACGTAAAAAATTGTAAAATGCGAAGAGTACCGAGATCAAAAAGTACCCGTCATAAACAATATAAACATGAGGTCTGTTAATTTATAATAATAATCTCAAATTACTTAAATGTAATACTACTTTAATGAAAATGTTTTACATAAATAAAGGAATTGAATTATTTAATAGGTTACCAAATAATATTAAGACTATTAATAATAATAATCTATTTAAATATAAAATAAATAAACTATACATGCAAATTCACGACGAGACTGAATTATAATTATAATTAATATATTTAATAAGTGTACAAACGCATAAATGCACAAATGTATGTTAAAAATATATTATTTCATAGAAATAGATATTAATGTAAAATAGAAATAAGAAAAATTATTAATTAATTATAGACTCCCTAATCTCACCATAAGCATCGCTTATAGAGATTAGGTATCAACACAAATTGTATCATATCAAAAATTGTTGTAATTTTATTATTGTTGTTGTTGTTGTTGATTAAATAAATAAATAAATATAACAACTAAAAAAATTTTGTTGTCGACTTCTTCGGAAAAACAAACAAATATTGTAGAGATTACAATAAATGAGCAGCAAATGATTCACAGAAATGTATAGCGATAAAAAATTATAAAATAATATTAAAATATATTTTGTTGTTAGGTTAAAGTTATTTGAAAAATTAACGAATAGGCATTAATATTTAGTCTTTTGATATAATTGTTTTCAATAAAAAGGCTAACGAAAATTATAAATGTTTTATTATTTATGAATAAACAATATTATAGTGTTATTTTAGGATTAATAAATAGTTATTTACAACAATTAATTTAGCAGTATTTTGAACGATTATAGGACTGTAAGTTATTAAATAACTAGGTAGGTATTATAGTAAAAATGTGCTAGAGAAAGACTTTCTAATGAACTTGAGAACATTTTAAAGCTACTAAAACTTATACCATAAATTAAAATAAATACAAATTTTGAGGGATCTTGTATCAAATTTTAAAAATGTTAAATATCTATGAATAGTTTAAATTGAGAATAAAAACAGATAATTGAGAAATTCTTCAATTTCTAAAGTTCATTTTTTTTAGTTAAAATCATTATTAAACGTTTCACTGTTTAAGAATATATTAAAAATCTTGTATCAGATTTTTAAGTTTAAGATATAAAATTAATATTTTATTAGTTATTACTTATTATTAACTATACAAAATAATTTACAAATTGTAATGTTTATGTTTTTAATAAATTACTGAACAACTAAAATCTGAAAAATATGACCACGCGGCATTATAGTTAGTCAATTTATTTACACTACTGTCGTGGATTGATTGTTTTGATTTAATAAGTTTACTAAAAATATATTACAATAGTTGTACGATATGAAAATATAAGAAAAACGAAATATGTACTCGCGTAAACTATGACTAAGCATAATTTTAAATAAATCTAAATTTAGTATACCTAATAGTAAATAATTTAAAAACGTATATATTATTATACTGTTACATTGTATTTTAATATACAGTGTCTTAACCTAAACATTAATAATAGTTATAGAGTTCTATCATAAAGTCGTTTTTATAAAAAACCCTAAAAGCTTATAAGTACTAATGTGTTAAATCTCTTTTGGCCACCCTTCTGATGGTGTCGCCATCCACAGAGAGTGGGTTACCAGTTCAAATATGGTCTGTCCGATGGCCATGTGTATGAATATAAATTGGACGAATGATCATATTATGTTAGAATAATTGTTAAATTTTGTGTACGAAATATCAAGTGTTTGAATATTTGAAATAATATATTATAAGATTATATTATACGTTTTTATCGTTTAGTCCAGCGGTTCCCAAACTTTTACGACCACGGCACCCTTGAGAAATAATTTGTGTTTTGTGGAACCCCCTTCTTTAAATAATTATTTAAAATAATAATTTTTAATAATATAAATAATCTAAATATAATAAAAAATAATTTCCCCAATAATCACATAGATCTGGCGGAACCCTTGAAATTGTCCCACGGAACCCAAAGGTTCCGCGGAACACACTTTGGGAAACGCTGGTTTAGTCAATGATATCGATAAAACTGACCGGTATATCTCGTAATAAACCTATAACAATCACAAACTATTGTCGAATTACTCGAAAAGGTGACACCACAGCAGGGCTGTTGATAGCGTAGGTATTTCAGTTTATTTAATATGTTAATTTAGTGTTACTAATTGATTTTATTTGTATAATTTATTGTAACAAACTAATTTAATTTAATTTAATATACTTAATAGTTAATATGAATGTGGGAAGAATTCAAATTATACCTATTATTCATGAAGGTATGCTTTTAAGATTAAATAATCGTATATATGTATAAAAAATAAATATGTTTTTTATTAGATGTGCAAACTTAAATGTGGTGTAAAAATTAAGTTATCGAGTGTCTCGTATGGAAAAAATATCACTGCTTAATAAAATAATACCTAAACATTCTCATAGACCTGTTAAAGTAAAAAAAAATATAAATTCAAATTATCACACGTAATTCTAATCAAGAAAATTCTATTCAGATTTACCAAACAGTAATTACTGGCACTTCAAAAACAGTATCTGGTTCGTTAGCAAAAAATCGATTATACAAATTGTTAAACGACAAAGAAAACCTATTTTAGAATATAAAAATCACAATTTTTCTAGAATTTTAATCCACCTTTATATCATCATGAAATATGCTATGCGATGATACATTTTTGGTAAATAAAACTTAAGTTATTCTACTATTTACAACAGTTGAGAATTGTAAGATTTTACACGAATCAAACTGCTAGTTGAGCAATAGTACGTTTGAAATATTCTGAAAACTCTTTTATCAAGTTTATGTTTTACATGCTTTAATTAAAAAAGGTACAGATGAAATATTTATCCCTATTTATCTTAATGACTGAGAAATAATCAAAAATTATATACCTCCGTAAATGTTTTCTTTAATTAATGATGTTTTTCACTTGTCTCAAAATATTTAAGAACATACTCAAGAATTTAAGAACTTGAACTATCAGAAAAATAAATAGAATAATATCGCCTCATTCTGCTATACTTATTTAAAGTTACGCGTTTTCCTGATCGTTTTTTTTAGGTTTATTTAAATTCACACAACAATAAAATTACAAAAAATTCAAAATAAAACTGAAGCAACAATAGACATGTTAGTTTGTGGACGCGAACGACCAACGAAAAAAACAAAATAAATACATATTGAATTAAATTTAAGATTGAAATCAATTCATGCACATATTGCACGTATTCTATAATAAACAACAATTACGATAAATTAGAATATTTGCGTACAATCGATCATAATTTAAATCTTTAATGTACCTATAGCTTTATTTATGAATGATAAAATTTTAAAATATTTTTATATTTGAATTTAAATTTAAGTTTGGAAGAACCAATAATGTTCAATTTTTAAGGTTGAAAAAAATACAAAAATTCGTTTAATAATTTTTTTTCTTTTTAACACTGAATCTTTTGTATACAAAATATTTCTAACAAATGACCATTCGGCCAATTAACATTCAAACACATAACCTTCAAACAGACCATATTCGAACTAGTGACCATCGCTCCATCTACATTAGTTATGATGTACTTATAAATTGCACTTTTGATACTATGCGTAGGACCTACATTGTAATTTGTAGGTATAATTCAGTCCAATTAACAATATTTATATTATTAAATAAATAGTATTTACCTTTCAAAATCTACACACATACAAAATTATATCATGGCCACACATAGTTTATAATAATTATTGTTAAAAACTGCATTTGTTCTGTATATCTCTACACTTAACTATAAGTTTGGTATCACTAGTATTTTAATTTCAAAATACTTACTAATTTTATTGAATAAAATTGAGTAATTTTTTCCAGTTATTAGTAAAACTATTCAAACTCTGATTTAGAATAATCCTAAGATACGTAAAACAAAATTTTAAATTCCAGTGATTCACGATGGAAACACTGTATAAGTAATAAAAAAACTATACTAATATTATCAATAACAATATTTTATCGATTTTAAAGTACAACATACAATTTTTATTAATATACATTGATTCAATAAATATGTCCTTTTCATAAAATATGATGCGATTTCCTCGAAAATCTTTCATTTTTGATTATGAAGCGTTAAGTATTCACGTTTAACAACAGGGTTAATTTTCAGAAATATTCACCTCCACTCACCAGTCTTCTTCTCTTTGACCATCCTTGACCCGCAACGCCTATATATGCCGTACCCCGCATTACTCTACCACTCTCCAATGACAACTTTTACATCTGCCAGTTGTAAGGAGCGTCTTTGGGCTATTTTAAAAGGGGAAGTGGGTGCACATTAATTTTAACTCAATTATCATACAGAAAAGCATGTAAAAGCATAAATAAGTGTATTTAACACTATACAAACATTTAAATATTATTCAGTGTTATAATATTATATGTATTAAGTATCAATAGGTAGGTACCTTAGGTACCTACATAGTACATACAATATAGTACATATTGTTGTAATTTACACCAGGCACTCATATTTTTCATAGAAAATTAATTAAATAAATATTTAAATAAAAACTTCTTCGGCTGTGCTAAAAATTAAACAATTGAACAGAAGTACTTTTTAGATTTTAAATTTTAAATGACATATTATTATGATTAAAATTTACCAGCGATTGCCAATGATAAATTAAAATTAATTATAATAACATTCATAATAACGTTCTCGCAGCCGGTCACGATTGCTAAGTGACGGTTAATGGCTAGTACGCATTAACGGTGCAATTGACGATTGTAACAAAGATGGACTAGCAGGGGCATCATTTCAATTTTTTTTTTTTTGGTACGCATAAATATTGAGCAGGGCACTATTTATTTTTTTTTTTTTGACATATTTGACATTATTGTGATGTGGCCAAGCGGGCCAAAATTTACAATTTAGAATTTTAGGTACGCAAATGTATACCCTGCGTACCGCAAATGACGCCGCTGTGGACCAGATGACAACCAAAAAACGGAGCGAGCGAAGATTTGGCGCTGTGGTATCGGCGATGACCAAAGGCGTGACTCAGTTGGCGGGATTATCACTGGGGCATTGACGAAAAAAGTTGATAGATCGTACCACGGTCCTGATACTCCCTATGGTTTTCGCCTTTGCGTCCAATCCGTGGAGTCTGCGTCTGGTGACCATCGTAGTCACGTACCCTGCAACGAGGAATTTTCGCTGCTGACTTTACTATATGTTTGTTCCAATAGAGGCTAATCGGCTATTCGTGTAAACGTAGCAATTTTCTTTCGTAGATATATTGCTCACCGCGCACTGCATAGTCGTATTATAGAGCACGTTAGTATACTTGGCCGGCATCACATTGTCGTTGTTGTCGTCATCGGCAACAACTCGTATATGACCTGTAGTATATTATAATACATAAATCTACATCGCCCTAGCTTATGCGTCTTGTCTAATATTTATTTACTCGACACTCGTTTTATAATATTAAGTCTTATTTATGTACTTTTTGTTTTTAATTTTAACCACGTGATATTTTTCATTTAATTTTTTAACTAAATATCTAACATTTTTTGTTTAACCCACTTTAAGCCTTGTATAAATATGATAAAAATGTTCTATATGAGTCAATTTAAATAATGTTTTTTTTTTTTACTAAATTTAGTTAAAATTAATTTACTTAATATCTCGGTAATCATATTAAAGTATAAATAGTTATAAATAATTATAAATAAACCGAAAAACATAAAACGGGATTGTTTTTTTTTTAATTTCATACATATTTACGTTATAGAATTTTACAACGTGTGTAAAATATTACAAATAATATTAAATAATATTTTGGTCATATTGTATAAATAATAACAGGTAACAGAAATGTTTGACGGTAACATGCAGTCGGTAGCTGCAGTAATTCTTTTTTTATTGTCTAATTACAGATTCGGTTCAATAAATCGAAGTAGTGCCTACTGAGAACTTCACGATTCAATGTAGTTGCATTATCCGCCGGAACTCCTGTCATTCTATATCCGTGGATTACGGTCTTAGATTACCTGGTGAAGCTAACAAGGACTTTGACAGTTTGACGGTCCCGCTGTAGTCATCTTCGGCTCATCTGTACAGATATTTTCGTCAAATACACGAAGTTTAGCGCCACCAATTTCCCAGGTCAGTACGTTCGGATTGGCATTATCCATGGTGTGACGAGACGCATACATCCTAAAAGCTTACTTTAAAATCCGGAAGTTACCGGAATCCCTGGCCCGTCACCTAACTACCAATGTCGTAATGATAACTGTACTGCGGGGTATAGTATACATACCTACTCAAAACGACGTGCCGAGTGATCTATGAAAAGATCTATCGAGCATACCGGAGCCCCAAGGCGCCAAACAATATAGTAGTAATTATATAGATAATCATATTATATTGATATAAATCGTCATCGAGAATTCAGACTCAATTGATAGTTAATTATCTGATGGAGAACTATATAACCGGTATTGAAGGTATAATAATATGTTTAACTAACAATTCAAATACCTGCAAATATAAATATAAAAACTTATAATTTGATAACCGTGTGTTAACTATCACGCAAACAAATTATTGGGTGGACGAACGACACGTTTAAGATGCACTGAATTACACCTTTTAGTCATACCCGATTGATGTCCCGTCTACAATTATTGTATCGTAACATTTGACAATACTTCTATTAGCCATACGTGGGAGTATAAAAGTGACGATGACAGATTGTGCATCTGCAGATTAGGCAGAGTTATATGTCTTTACTAAATTGTACAGCATATAATTAGTATAATAATTATTCGTAATAATCTATATGAGTATTAAACTATTACGGTATAAATGGTATGATATTTGTTTTTCTGTATTTATTGATTATATACTGAAGTACCGAATCTAGAACATTTTGTCTCTCCGTCAAAAAAATGATTGTAAATATTATAATAGGATATTTTTCCGGAAAGTTACAAAATAAAAAAAAAAATCGTTTCATAAGAAATCGTTATTTTACCCTTGAATATCTGATTTCGTCCAATTTAAACTTTTGATGATTTTACAAATATTTGTAGAATTATTACGATAAATTATTTTAAAATTGTTGTACCTAATAACGAATTTCGAGAAACCTTACCTTTATTAAATTTCTACAAAAGTAGATCACTTTAAATGTTCATTTTTATTAGAAACTACTAGTAAGAAGTTTGCAATATTTAATATAGTGATCGTTATCAGAATTTAAAAATAAATTGATATTTTTTTATTACTTATTATTTTATTAAAGTGGGAAATAGTTAAACACAAAAAAATATGTGAAAACTATTTTTTAATAATGTGTTTCTTTTAATATTTGTGTATGAGTATCTATCAACATTTTTTTCTTTAATAATGGTTTATAAAAATATTAAAATATATTTACACATATTTGATAATAAAAACTATTCTGAATATCATATTATTCAAGTATTTTTTAAATACCTACCATTTTGCATTATGACCATTTTGCATTATGAATTTTTTTATTATTTTTTTTTTATTGTTGTTATATAAATATTAAAAATATATAAAGCCATTATTATTTATTTTTTTTAGATTCTGAATGGAGCGATGAATGTATTGATTTTACAATGATATATATATTTTTATGTATCTGAAATTCTGAATACACTAAGAGTAATTGGAAAAAGGCTTCAATCTTCTATTCTGAGGTTGGTTTTGAAGAAAATTAAATATAGGTTGTACTTAGAACAGGCTAAAATTAAAAATGCATAATATTATTCAAAATAATTGAGAAAAACAAACAATACATTTAAAAAAAAACGATAATTTTTGAAAAAATATATTTTTATTTTTTTTTTTTTTTTTTGGTTTAACTAAAAAATGTGCAACTGTTACCTACGAGAAATTTGTTGACTGTTTTTTAACACTACAAGGTAATTATTTTATCATTGAACACTTATTATTTCGTCAAGTATTCATTTTTTTTTTCAAAATATTTTATATCATGCTATCAACTGTATTAATTTTTTATTTTTTTCACCCTTTTATTTAATAGTGAAGCTACTATCAACTTTTTATTTTCAAATAGAAACCTATATTTAAAATGTATTAAATTAATAGCGTTATTTTTTTTTATGAATTTTAACGTTCAAATTATTATTTTTCGTAAAATTTTTTAGCGAGATAAAGTAGCTTTTCAAAATTGGGTGGTTTTTGGTTTTTATAATATTTCTTGTTTTTGAAGAAGTAATCACATAGATAATAGATAATAAGAGGTACATATTTTCATATGTAATAAACTCATTAACGACTCGCAGTGATGCAATTTGTACTTGTAGTTACCAACGCCTCACAACAGTAATAACCTGTAGGATGAACAGTGAACACCTATATAAAAACATCAAACCACCCAACTTTTAAAAGTTATATTTCACTAACAGTTAAAGTAAAAATAATAACATAAAAATTCTTAAAAAAAAAAATAGCCCTACTGCTACTATTCAATGCTATTTAAAATATAGGTTACCATTTGAAAATCAAAAGTTTATAGGGATTTCACTATTAAATATAAGGGTGAACAAAATTAAAATGTTACATAGTTTTAGAAAAGCATGAAACTAAAAATGTTGAAAAAAAAAATTGAAAAAAATCAACACATTTTGAAATAATGAGTGTTTAATGATAAAAGAATCGCCCTGTATATAAAAATTTCTATTTTTCCATTTTTTTTTTTTTATAAATGTAAATGAATTTTTTTTACTCACTTCTCAACAGTGTTACAGACAAATAATATATTGAAAAAACATTTAGCTTATTATTTATAACATAGAATTATAGACATATTTTGAACATAGGTAATAGAAAATAATGCTATGATTTAGGATTTCTTGAAATGTTTAATTATGTGCCTATAGAAAATTAAATCTATAGCCTATACTTTCAATTGAAGATAACCCTAGTCCATAAGTATCTACATATGATGGATATACAAACAAGTTAAGAGCTGCAATATTTAAGTAAATATTTATTTAATTCATAGTATTTACACAAGCTTTTAGTACTAATATGTACATCATAAGATTAAATTAATTATTAAATATACGATACATCCATTTTAACTAATCATTATTTTTTATTGCAGTTAAAATATTTTTAGCCTACTAGAATTATTGTATACATATTACATATTATATAGTAAAATATTTGAATGTAAGATATATTAGTAAATAAAGTATAGTTTCTTCTATTTTAATCAGCTAATTATTTTCATAGCCTGCTCATTAATATGAGACTAATCTTCGGGAGATATTTCTAGCACAGATCAGTCTTATCTCAAAATCTAATATAGAAATTACCATTAAGTTAAATAATAAAATCAGGTAAGTGGTAAGTATTAACCAATTAAATTGTTTATACAAAACAACGGGCAGGATAAAAAGATTAGGTGTAATCGTCTAAGTTATTAATTATAATAAGATATGATAATATATTTTATATGCATAAAAAAATGCCCACCTACTTTTATTTGATTACCAATCAAAGTAATTATTTGAATACACAACATTATATTATGTAATATCACAATATTCACAACATACTTCAAGAAAATAATGTATTCTTGGTATAGTAAATAAACTATAATGAATGTAATTTCCTTAAAATTAAATTTATTAATTATATTTATATGGTCTTAGGAATAGTATATATTTTCTGATTAGATATTATATAATTAACTGTAATTAAATTTTTGGAAATTGAGCGAATATTGAATTTCATATAGCCATTTTATTGTCTGTGTAAAATAACTCATAGTAATAATATATTGCAGACTGTTACTATACAACCATCGTGATGCCAAAATTTTATTTGCTTTTAAGCAATTGAACTATCCGTTTTACTAAAATAATGTGACATGTGACACTACAAGGACAGCTTTTAATCTAAAATGCCTTAGTACATTGTAGATAGCCTAAAATTGTTATAAACGACTAATAACGAACTATCAAATGTCAATTATTATCATCTATCATCAGTATAATTGTCAGCATCTAACAGTAGTGAACAACAGTTAGTGGAAAGCGCATAACATCCGATAACGATAAATTATTGCATATTATGTCATTTTAGTATTGTTATGATAACTTATTATACAAACATGATACAGAAAACATATTTATGAATGAAAAAATTATTACTCCAATACTGACTAAGACGATACAGAAGACACCAAGTTATTAATTATTTTTCTATACATTGCAAATCATTTTTATTCCTTCATACTGTCACCGTGGTTGGTATCATTGTAATATTTATTTTTATTCTTATATAATGTGTGCATAAGTGCATTGTACACATCACACATGCGTGCTTAAGTCTTAATAGAAACGACTTGTATTCAGACATATTAAGTCATACTCATATAAAACATGTTCCCTCCTTCCCTCCACCAAAAAAACACATGATTACATTACGCCACTCGTCCGGGTGACTTCAATTTATTAATATTATTAATAAATATATATATATTTAATGCATTTATATTATTTTATATTTATTTTTGCTATTGCTGAATGACTCAAATTATTTTATTTCCTCTATATATTCAACATGAAACTTCTAACACCAGAGATGCCCATTAAAATGTCAACTGAGAAATAGACCCCCTAGTGCTATACATAACAGCTTAATGAATTTTCCCGTTCATATCTACCACTTTCAAAAGAGGTACTTGAATTTCTGATTTTATTGATCTACAAATACTACCATTTTCTATGTAAGAAAAATGAATTTAACGATATATTTTTTCGGTGAAATTACCAAATGGATCATATTATTTCTATTCTATTATATTTAAAAAAAAAAATTGTTGCTCTATAATTATTAAATTATAAATATGTAAATATATATATTTTTAATGATATTAATTAACATATGAATACAATAATATACATTGTTACCAGTAGGTACGTAATATTTTTTTTATACACAGCTAATGCTGTGATATTTTAGCACGTAGTTAATAATCAGTATTGGATAATAATGTAACAAATGTGACGCGTTAATGTAACAGCGTTACTTTATTAGTAATGTATTATGTAATTTTGTTAGAATTGAGTAATGAAAAATAATAAAAATTAATTTTGATAAGTAATCCTATCCTAACCATTTCGATTGTATGTAGTTATGAAATATTTTATATTATTATAAAAAAAAAAAAATCAGAAAAAAATATAATACTATTAAATAATATGTCTATAATGCGAGTATTGGGTATACAAAAGCCAAAGGTTTTGACATATACAACTAGTGCCGTTAATTACTATAAAAGTGAATTGCATTTATTAATTAATTAGCTTTTCTCTTAATACCCAGAACATCGTTTCCTAAAAGTAGCTCACATGAACTGGCATTATCAAGTTTACATATTAATTCTATTAACTATTAGGTATAATTATTGTATATACATTATTAACAAATATAGATATATAGAAATAAATAAAAAAGTTTTAAATTATCAATCATTTTTTTTTAAATTTATAGTTTATGTTGTCATATAATAATATACTTATTTGCCTAAACAATAATTATTAAGGACTGTTGAAAAAAAACAATATTAATTTATATTTAATACTATTTTTGAATAGTTATAAATCAATAATATTTCATTTGATTAAACATATCAGGACGAACCTATACAGAAATGATAAAATACAGTGTAATAAATAATAAAATCAAGTTAAAGGCTTAATCAATATATTGTTATGTACCTACTATCTATACTACTTATTAACTGTATTTTTTATTTTTTTGTGTAATGAGAAGTAACGTAGATACTTTTTAGATTGAAAAGAAAAGCAATTTCATTAGAATTTTATTTGAGTAACGATAAAAGTAGTTTAATTAATTTAAAAAAATAACTTATCCAACACTGTAATAATAAGTATTAATTGTGCTTACTGTTTTAGTAATATAAATTAGACAATATATTGCATTTAATTTACCTAGAATTATAAGTCGTATTTATGACTTAAATATTTATTCATATTAATTTTTTTTTATGTTAGTTTTTATCATTTATTATTATTACATATTATGGGTCCGGATTAAAAATAAAATAAATTATTTAACTTAGAATTTGTGCAACACTGAGATTCAGAGTCAACTGTGATTTCCTTTGGCCTAAAATGGCCTATGAATATTTAATAATAATGCTCGACATAATAAAAATATACTTATTGCCTAGTATAATGCATTTTTAATTTCTTTAGTACTTTTTTCTTCAACTTTAGATGACTCAATTAGTAAATACAAAAAATAAAACAATTTTAAAAATGTATGAAAATAAAAAACAATTTGAAAATGAGTATTCTTTATACATGTTTTTTCTGATTTTTCTAATCATTTTTGTTTTTACAATATAAGTTTGTTAGTTATCACTTATTAAATCTATGAACCATAAATAAATGCATATTTAGTTATTTTGGTAAAATCTTAATTTTTTTTGTGATAGTCTATAGAACAACAAAATAATTTATTTTTATATTTTTTAATCTTACCCTAAGGAACTTTATAAAATAGTCAAGAAATTCAATTTATATTAAATTTATATTATAACAATTTGGTAATGTTTTTTAGGTCTACTAAAATAATTATATTACAAGTTTTTTATTGTTACTAGCAATTTTTGATTCTTTTATTACTTGATTCATTTTATACATTCTAAATTATCTACAAACTCGTGTAGCGTTTTCACTATTTATAAAGTAATTTAAAAAGTTTGTTCAGTATTATTTTTGAAGTTAGTTAATTTTAAAATAACAGCATCAACGTAATTTACTGCCTCTATTATATCACAATGATTTATTAGTTGTTATGTTTTACTTAATTTGTTAAGTATTCTTTCTATCGGGAAAACTATGGCTTTGGTCATATTTAATTATTGATAAGAATTTTGTAACAAATCATATTTGCATATTTACATACAATAAATAAATAATAATCAATACATTATATTATTGTTACTTAAAAATTTACTAGAAAGTTAAGTAGAAAGGTTTGATAACAATGCCTACTAGATAGGTATCTGCATAAGTGTTTAAAATATTAAGCAATTCTCAACAACTATTGTGAAAACATTGTTTCCGATTTGAGTCGTAAAATTAAGCTAACACAATCTGTGCAACCATAGAGAAAATGATTTTTTAATCACAATTAATATATTCATAACAATGAGCTATAACAGTGCATGTTTATTTTGTGTTAAAATTAAATTAGATAGCTAATATTTTCTTTTTGGTACTTTATTCAGCAATAATATGGATATTGAAACTAAAATGTTATTAAGTAATAAATTAAAACTAAGCTTTATTTTAAAACATAGGTAAACGTATTTTGTGTAGTCAGAAAAGCTGTATGTGTACTTAAAAATTAATCTTTATTGAAATGAATTTATTGTTTTAAGGCTGTGTAGGGGTAGAGTACAAGGAGTAACAAGAAGGATTTAAAAATTAACAACTGAAAATAAATTTATCTTATAAATAAATATAAATAATATTACTATACTTAACAGTAAATGAAAATTCAAATATTTTAATTTCACCAATATATTTTCAAATTGATCACATAACGTATAGAAAGATTACTTAAGTACATATTTTTTTCATACATAAATAGATAAAAAAATAAATTCCTAATCGAATATTTATGAGAACAAATACTAATCTTACTTAACATTTAAAATTATTATTAAGAAGATCATAAAAAAATAAATAAGACGTCAGATAACTTACATCTAACCATTTAATACACATGACTAAATATAATTATATAAATAGTGTCTGTTACTAATGTGAACGAGTCTCTAGTATCGGTAAATTTAAACAAAAAGCAATTGGAATTTATAGTGAGCATTTTCAACTAGTTTATCTTTAAAAACTATTAATTCATTATACACTGAAAAATTATACTAAAATCAATTTAATAGCATTTAGTTAATAGTTTGTTTACAATCAATATGCATTGAAATAGTTTATAATGATTAAAATAATAATTAAAGACTATTGCTCAAATTTAAAAAATATATAGACTTTATTTGCATTTGAATTTTAGTTATTTTCTATTTTATTTTTTAACCTTATAGTTGACTAGCTGTATGAATCGACTTCGCTCGCGAAAAATGTTATTTTTTTTAATTTTAATTGTATGTTATCAACTAAAATATTTTAAAAAAGTAATGTATTAAAAAAAAATAACTATCAAATATAGTTCAAACTACTATCTAAATTTTTCTGGTACTTTTAAAAATATTCTCTGAATTTTCCGTTAAAAAATCAACTATCGTATACACATTTCCTTACATAACAAATATTTTTTGTTGAATGAGACGTTTTTAATTAAATAAATTGATAACACCTAATACTTAATTTCTGCTATTTTACCATAATAATGATTATTATTTTTTATCTTGTGTATTGCCACTTGCAAGTTATACAACCTATATTTTTCTATAACAATTGATGCACAAATATTGTATTAATATAGACAACAGTGAATTTAAATACCATCATAATGAACAATTTTGTAATATATGTATATATTAAATTCAAATATGTCCCTTTAATTAAATATTTTAAATGAACATTTTAAAAATAATTATCAATGAAAAATATTAAATTTAAAATAGGTTAAAGTTAAAAATAAGACATATTTTCAAAATAAATAAAAATACAACAGTTAGATGAGTACCCTATTCATACATGATGAACCTACTTATATAAATAATATTATACCTTATTTATTTTAATAAACCTAATATAAACAAATATATCTATATAAGCATTATTATTTTGCAAATGTTTGGCAATTTGTATACGTCTAATCCTGGTTTAATGAACGTAAAAAATATATTATTTTTTTATAATGCATATACGATATAGTTATTCGTGATGACAAAATTTTGATGGTCGTTAAAAATAAAAAAAAATGGAATCTTTTTTTTTTAATTTATAATTTTATAATAGAATAAACTCACGTAGTTACAAATTTGCATAAAATGAAAAACATGAATCTTTACTTTGTCGCGTATTTCTCTGCCCCTTAAATATATTAATTTTTTTTTTAAGCCACACATGACGCAAAATATATACTCATAGTCCCTAACGCTCTTCAGTTGAATGAATGATTTTCGACGGAGTAAGGTAAACCTACAAAACGGTTTGAAAAGTTCTTGATCACATCGACATTATTATTAATGCCTGCTTCCTTCATATCCAAAACTAAATAAATACGAAATGTATGCAAAAAAAAAATTTCACCCTAATGCATTTGGAATTTGATCACATTAAATAGGGCCAATATTAATGCGATTTTTGGGTGTTAATCATTGGCGGATTTTCAAAAATTTTCTGGGGGGGGGGTCCTAAAAAATAATATGTATTTCAAAAGTATTATTTTTATTTTTATAAAAACAATAATGTGTTAAATTATATTATGTTTATGCAGTATATATACTATATTCAAAAAAAAATTATAAAAATAAATATTAAAAAATATAAAAAATTATATTCTAAAATTAAAAAATTTACAAAATAAATTCTAATCTTCTTTTGGTTTTGCCTAGTTTTGCCAAGACTGCGTCAACTGTTAAGCATTGCTCATCCCTATGAATCGACATCATTGCCAAGCCGTTTAGTCTAGCCTGAAATCAAAATATTTTTTTATTGATGTATTTTGCATAATATTTGCAGATTATTTATTCTTACATCGGTCATAGAATTCCATAGATATGTATTGATTCTTTTCAAATTTGAAAAGGAGCGCTCATTTGATGCAGTGGAAACTGGTATAATAACAAGGATCTAAAGGAGTTTGAAGACACTTGGGTACATTTCTTTATTACAAACTGTCATTGCTTGGAGTGCGTTTTCTGGCTTTTTTTCCATATTTTTTAATCTTCTTTGCCATAATTTATATTCAGTTGATAATAACGAATGATTTGTGAACTTCAGATCATCTTTGTAATCATCGGCTAATTGAATAAATTTATGTTCATTTTCTTCTGTATCAAACAGTGACTGAAAATTGTTAAGCTTAATCTTATGATTGACAAACCTTTGTTCAAGTTCAGTGTATGTAAGAATTCATGTACGGATTAAATATGGATATACGGTAATACTCTTCGGTAGATTTTGCTTGAATATTCATTCTATGTACCTGTCTTCCTATAACTCTCGGCATTGTTATTTCCACTTGAAATTGTGCAGCTAAATCGTGTGCAGCTGTATATTATATTTTTTAAATAAGTTTTCAGCATTATTTCTAAAACATTTTATTTCTTCTAAAGTTTCATCAGCTAATCTAGTTGCTAATTTTAAATCAATATTAACTTTTTCAAATGTTGAGATAGGGGTAAACCAAATTCAAAAGCTTTTGATAATATTAATAATGAAATAATGAATTCTCCATCTAAGATTGATTTTTGTAAGCGTTGTGCTTTTCCACTTGTATCATTATCGTTCCATTCTGATATTTCACTGAAAGACTACAATAAATTCAAAAAGTTCTAAAAAATCATGCACCGCGTGGTAACGTTTAGGTTAGAATTTTGACTTGTTTTACTCGTATATTTAATTGTACCATAACTTTCTACAAACATTTTCAAATTTAAATCTCCTTGAGCTCTATAACATTGAATTTCTCGAAAGTTTCCTTCATTATTTTTAAGTCATTGTCATCAGATTTAGTCATAACTAAACGACCATCATCACGATGCCCACGTAGAGAAATGTTCTGACGCCCACATAAAATAATAGCTTCAATCATTGTTTTAATTTTGTTTCTATTTTCTGTAATCTGTTTAACCATCCCGGTATCTAATTTTTATTCAATAAATATCCTTGAATTTTTTAAAACGTTTAAAAAATTAATAGCATCAAGAAAACATTTTTGGTGATATTCTAGAGATGAGTGTTTGGTAAATATTTCAACCACGTGTTTACAGTTATTAAATTTTTTTAACACAAGACTACCTAACAATTGAGAATTTTGTCCACCATGAGATTTCGAAAATGCTACACAAAATTTACAAAATGCACCATCTTGTATTCCTAAATACGACAACCAAGGAAATCGCACTAACCATGCATAAAGAAATTTAAGATTTCTTACTTTTTGGTCTTTTCCAGAAGTAATTTATGTTATCGGAAATTTATAATTTATTTTCGGTGTCCAAACTTTATTTAATATGTCATAAATTTAATTTTGTGAAAGTGTTTTGTTGCAGAATAAACTGATATCATAATTATTATAAGTTAAGGACGAAGACGAAGTTGCTAAATCATATATAGATTTTTTATACTAATATCAGTAACATCATTAGGTGAAAGTTTAGTGGTTTTTTAATTGATATATTTTCTTTTGGGTACTAGTTTGATCAACATTTGAAATTTGAATAGGTAAAAAAAAATGTTTAATGGTTTGGTTTTTAGACGACATTTTATTGAAATAAGTTTTATAACTTTTAAATAAGTTCGTATTCGCTTATGATTTTCTGTATATGTGCTATTGCGTTATTACAGTGTGTCAGTGTTAGTGTCAATTGTCGGCGGTCAACTAATCTATACATTTTAGTAGTAGGTATAGTATAAAATAACAGAAGTAGTGTTATAATAATATTGTCCTCTATAGTGGAAAAATACGTAGATAAACTTACTATCGCAATACAAAAGAATATCGGGAATTAACGTTACGACGGACGATTTTATCTAAACTATTAAAATAGTAAATACGATTGTAAAATATTTTATTATATTATTATTATTTCAGTAAATTCTTGATAATCAACCTAGGTACTAATATTTGAAATATATACATATATTATCATGTTATACGGTATACCTACTGCAAGGTCAGACTCTGTGTATGTATTATTTAATTATATAATATGTATATATCAGTGTCTGGGGGGTCCAGAACCCATGGACCCCCCCCGTAAATCCGCCACTGGTGTTAATTATATGGTTTAAATTATAATATAGCTAGTGAAAATGATACGTTGCGGCTGCAGTTCAGTAAACACGCATCAACAAAAGCCATTAAATGATGATGAATACAGCACATAACAACGTGCGACCCTTAATACGTTGCTTATATATAAATTATCGAGCAACAGTAATTTAATTTGTCTTGATCTATATCTTATTATGTTTACCGCTGTAGGTACCAAATATTAAAGATGACATTGAATTAAACAAATCTGCAAAAGCTATATGAATGCGCTATTAGCAATAACTCCTAACTTCGTTTAACAATCAATAATAACAATAATAATTATACAATTATACAATAATTATTATTATTTTTAAAATTGTACTTGATAATATTTATTATTTACTTTTCTTGTGGTATTGATAAATAGTACAAACGTAAATTACACGTATAATCGATTTTACGAATTTTATGATTGTACCATAAAGTTGCCGAAATAAAAACTTGTATACATATCATACCTATTAAATATGTTTTAAGTTAAAAGTTATTAGAAAAAATGTGAATAAAAAAACGTATTTTTATTTTATTGTATGTATTATGAATTTTACGAGTATTTGAAATGTACTTTGTGAAATTGCTGCGAGTTACGACTATGAATAATTAATATTAATATTAGTCCAGTTAATAGCATATTTTTATAATTAAAAAAAAACAGCCGGACATGTAACTGCTATCATATGAGTGAGCAATTTATTGATCCAACACACGACTGATTCGGGTAGACCACATGCTAACGTTTTATCGGTGTTAAACACATAACTAGACCATATATACCTATATATGAACAGCTACAATATTATGGTTGCATTATGTCTGAGCTATAAAACGACATTTATGAAAAAGAAAGAAGAAAAAGAAATTTTCATTATGTCGCAAAATCAGATTTAGTGTAATAATAATTCATCAGACTCAACCTTATTTATTTTTTTTTTTTCTAAACGATTTGTAAGATACTTTTTAAGTTATACAAATCTTGATAAAAATCATAAGATAAAAATAACATATTCCACTCGTTAACTCACGAACGTTAAGTCTTCATTTCAAAAATAATATGCCCAATAGAGAGAGAATGCGAGAGGTTTTTTAAAATTTACATAATATGGATGATTCGTTATAGTTACCAAAATACTAATTGTATTTTTAATAACAATTTAAGATAACGTTAAATAACAATAATAATTATAATATAAATATTTAAGTCTTAAAACATTAGAGATAAAATAAATGTCGTTCAACTGATAAAAAAAGAACATTATAATATAAGAATGACACGTACTAGAATATTAGTATATTATTTTAAATTATTCTTGTTGTTTAGGTTATTTTTTTTAATTTCGCTAGAAAGTAATTTATATATTAAACAACTTTGAGTAGGTACCAATCTCAGTAACTCACCAAGTACAATTTGCATAAAATTTCTGATCGATTGAACGCTTTTTTGTACCATGCAAAATTATTGGTGCATTATATAATATATTGTATAAGAAGTAAGAACGCATGCTAGGAGACAAAATACACATCATAACAAAACCAATAACTTATCGTAGTTGGTTGAGAATCTAGTATAATGATGTACAAATACGAGAACCCTATGCGCAGAGATAATTGAATACCAACGTAAGTATCTGCTCATTCCTTCATAAAATGCGATTTTTAAAAATAAATGGAAGAGTGATAACACGCGTATTATATAACTCTCCAACTCTATAATAATGACGTGAATGAATAAAAATAATAGTACCTTTATACCTCTATATATAATATATTTATTATAATTTAACTAAAAGTATTCATAAAATATTACGAGTATAATAACGAAGATATTTCAGACATCCATAAGATATTTATTATATCATATTATTATATTTTATTCTTTTCATATGATGTACTATTTTTCGGCGGGATGTTTGTCAAACTGTTGAATTTTGACATTTCTAATTGGGAATTCTCTAGTTTGAATTTTTAATAAAACCATGTTTCTAACAAAAATAATATTTAAATACTTTTCAAGCTATTTTATACCACAAATTATTTTGCACTGCTTATTGATAGGGGTTTATCGAGTTATATGGTAATATTATCTAATAATATTATTATATGAAATATTATATTATATTATAATAACTAGGTAGCAGCCAGCAGGTATGTCATATTTGTTATTTTTTTTTTTTTTTTGAAAATACAACCTACGAGCTACAGTATGAATAATAAAAAAACAAATTATTAATAGCATGATAAAATATCCTAAGAATTATAGACTATCAGAACGTCTCCACTTAAAACAGTTGTTGTAGTAATACAATGATTTATTATTGGATTCAAATTGAAACATAAAGTGAGTAAGTAACCTACTAAATTACGTATAATACTACTCGACAACTAATATACAGCAGAGTGATTTCCCCAGTTTATTTAATGTGTGCTTTTAAGGTGGAAAATGTATTTTTAATATTTTATTATTATTCACTCACAATATAAATTCATCTACTATTTTCTTTTATGATAAAAAAAATAAGAGATAGTATTTTTATATAATAAATTATTCAAAGAAAAAAAATGATGAAAAAATAACAATAAAATTTATTAGTGTAATAGGTTTTAACAAAAAATTACGAGGTAATAATTTTTCCCATAAAATATAATGTATAACGACTAATGAGTCATATCATTTGCTTATTATGGTTGTTTTTTAATGTTTATATACACATAAAATATACCTAAATCAATTTGAAATTTATGGTAACACGTTGTACCATTGTAATTAGCGATTAAATAAGAAGGCATTAGATCAGTTAATAAATATTTTATTAATATTTTACATCTCAGTATAAATTGTGTAGTTAGAATAATAATAATAATGCAATTAATCGATCATATAGATCATCAAAAATAAAAATAAATTACCATGTTTTCAATTTAATTTAGGCTTAATGAATAATTATTGTGAAAAAGACGCATACAATTAATATTCCAATCTTAAAATGTTATAATAGTATTCATTTTGCACAGATTTTCTGCATTCTATCTAAATAAATAATTTTCAGTAAGTCGTATTTAATACCATTCATTTAAAATAAATTCAGTCACGAAAAATAATTTAATGAAATGCATAATTCTTTGGTGTAGAGTTTATGCGTACCACAGCTGTAATGGCGCATAAAACTGCGTTATAGCGGTACCTCGACAAATTCAAATTCCCCGAAAGTACGCCTGAAACGTATCGCGAGATGTTTTATGCAACTTATCTGACGTGCTAGTTCTTCTCTACCGCCGACATGGAGCGAAACGAATACTTAACTGTTCAATAAGCTCTCAAACCATAACGACGACCGGTAGGTATTTTTTTGAACATTAAAATAGGTATAGGCAATACATTAAGTTTACGATTATTTAACAATTAAAGTATTTTTGGTGAACGAAACGACAAAATTCCTACCATTCAACGCGAACATTTCGACTTAACACTTACACATTATTAGGTATTACGAGTGGTGTATGTAATTATATATATATACAATATGAACGCATTGTCGTAATTTTATTTTTTATCTTTTTTAATCACGCAAATGACCAGCATTTCCTGCGCGAGCTTATTCCAAATGAACTAGGGTGATGGCCACGGCGTTCTACTCAAAGCATTTATTTTTATTATTATTCTTTTTTTTTATTGTTATTATTGTCATTCGAACAACAGTTAGTCAATACTTTATTATAGTCTTTCAAGATAACAAAAAAAAAAATTTGTAATAATAATACATTAATTAGATCAATTTCCCGTATTCGCCATCCAATTTCCGGTCGTCTCTAACGATCGAGGTAGTAGTCGTCGTCGCCGTCATCGTCGTCATCGTCGTCGTCGTCGTAATCGTCGTCCTGCGTTTAGCATTTATTTACACTATATAATATATTATTATAATTTTATATAGGTAGGTTCTATTGTTGAGGCAATGTCATTTTTTTTCAATTGTACGCACACACATTGTTACCATAATATAATTTACTCTTTTTTTTCTCTCGCATCGCTTTCCGTACCGAGATTTCCATGAGAAATAGACGAAACACGACAAATACCGTCTACGGGCGGCGTCTTCATAATACTCGTTTATACTTCAGCCGCACAGCTCGACGGCAATAATAAAATACACGTTATAATATACATACAGCGCATTATATTATATTATACACACGCAGCAGACACAAGTTTAACACTTAGCAGTCGACTCCCGTATAGTTCCGACCGTTTTCCCGGATGTTTTACTTCTTATTTATGCGTGCAATGGAACTCTATATAAGTACAGGTACGACTGGCATTACAACATTCACCGATGTACTTATAATAATATTATATAGTTGAGTATAACATGTACAACAAACGTGTATAAAATTGTGAAAATTCATCGTCATCGTCAAATACTTGGATTTCGAGACAAATAAAATATATAATATTATAATATGGAAATAGAATAAAACTGATCGCAAAAATAATTTAATAATGCAGTGTTAATAGAGTTGAACGGTACGTTAATAACGTAGTACCGTGAACTTTAAAAGCGCAAATTTGATATTTTTTTTAAATACACTTTTTCGCAGAAACGTGGTATTTTAATTATCAACACTAGAAATAATCTATATTTAAAGCTCATAAACAACCATTTAGGCGCATTGTTTAAAGCGTTATCGACAACTAAAAATTTCTAAAACATAATTTAAAAATCCGTTATTTGATAGTGATCTAAATAGCCGAAATCAGTACTCAACTATAATAATAAAGGCAATAAGTATGTTAATAACACAAAAACTATATGATAGTACCTATAATATTATTAATTATTGCACAAATGTTATTAATAAAAAAAATCTATAAATAATAGTATTCGGCTTAACAAAGTTATCATGTCATTTTTTTAAAACAGAATTGTTTTAACAAAACATAAATATTTATTTCAGTAATAAAAATTATAAGTAAAAAAATATATTCAAAAGTAAATGGTTCTCAGTGTAGAAATGTCTGGCCCTTAATTGAAATTGCATTATCGATGTTTTTTTTTTTAGATTCTGAGCAGAGCATGTAATTATTTTTAATGATGTTTTTTTTTTGCGTATATGTACACGAAAGGCGGTCGATAAATGCTTTGATTTTTAATTTAAAGAGTGGCATTAGAACATTGCAATTATTACTTACCTTAGATAAGTAAAAATTAAGAAATTCCTAGTATTTTTCATAGTAATTGGGAAAACAAAACAAAAAATAAAGGAAAATAGGAAAATATTTTCGATTTTTTAGTAGTTTTTCTACATACCTAATATTCAATTCTTGAAAAATTAATACAAGAGTGATACCCACTTACTTACCTTTTTTCGTTGGGTTTTGCTTATAAATCACCTTGATTATAAGAGTTAACAAAAAAAAAATTGTTGGATTTAAATCCTATCCTTACAAAAGAAAATATAACCGTTCGAAGTTTAAAATTTATTTTCTAAAGAGAATAATACCTTGAAATTTCATATGTTTTGGATCTGAGCTCACACAATGTTACCGTAATGCCTGAAGTCGACACATTCGTTTGACGTTTTACGGTTATTCAGTTGTACTTCTGTATTAATTCTGGAAAATAATATATTACACGGATTACCTATTAAACCATATACCATACATGCGATAATGTGCGATAATATTATTTTGACATTTACAATACCGCTACTACACTATCCGGTAAAGTGAAGTGAGATGAGTTACATGCGCTAATAAAAAAATAAAAGCGTTATTTGCAGTTCTTTGTTTCTGACATTTTATTATATAGGTTAAAAATAATTTGCTAGCACATGCATACAACGATTTATGTTGTATTACATCATCATGAAACTTTTCCGTAATAATAATTCAGGAAGAGAGGTGATTTAAAAAACAAAAATTTTATACAGATGTAGTAGTGTAATATTATATAAGTATTTACGTCACTCGATAAACTTAAAATGCTTTAATCAAATATAATTATAAATATATAAATACTTACCATTTTACCGATGTAAAATTATAAGTTTATTATATATTACCACGTTTAAACCGATATCTAAACACATTTTAACATTAAAAAAGTCACAACTATATATACATAATATACCTACTCGAGTATTATTGTAGTATAGAAGTCAAGCTTCGTAGTAAGAATTATATAATATTATATTATGCGTACCTATATATTATATACATACGTTTTGTGCGTCTTCTCGATCTTTCTATAATTCCGGAGTTACTCGCGTCGACTCACCCTCCCCCGCCCAAATCTCACCCCCTTACCGCGTGCACGTGTACTGCTATCAGTCAGCAAAGGGGTGGAACGTTTCACCGCAGCGACGTTTGTGTAACGTGTGTAAAACGGCAATAACTGCGACACGTCGAAATCGATGTCATCGACGTAGTCGTATTGTTGTCGCGTTCTTACGCCGGTAAGCATATTATTATTATGATGTATACCTACACACACCACACACACGACGTGACGCGTCTGTAATGCATCGGCGAATCTAACGATGTGTACCTGCGTATGTCTTGCGCGTGTATAGTGTATATATAATAATATAATATATGAGCGTATTCATTACATATATATATATATATATATATATAAAGTTTATCACCGTGTGTAATTAATCTTCGCGGCGGCGACGGCGGCGTTGGACGCGATAACGACACACGAACACGCTGCTGTGACCGAGTGCGGTGGCAACCGCGACGGTGGTGAGCGCGTCGCGGCCGAGTAATGGATGGTTAAACCATTTAAAATGTAATTACTTTCTCTCCGCGAGAGACTTTGACGTTGTGATAATAATAACAGTAATAATCATGATGATGATAATAATAATAATAATGTGACGAGAGAGAAAAACATTGTATTATTATTTTATACATACATATGTTATAAGTTGTGTACAGATCGAGATCGAAGTGTAATAAGTAGACGTGATCGTGTGATATTACGATTTTTAGGGTTCCGTACTTCAAAAGAAAAAAACGGAACCCTTATAACATCACTTTGTTGTCCGTCCGTCCGTCCGTCCGTCCGTCCGTCCGTCTGTCAAGAGCGTTTTTCTCAGGAACGCGTGGAGGTATCAAACTGAAATTTGTATATGATACTCAGGTCTACTGTCCCTGGAAGCTGTAGAAAAATCAACCTTCTAAGCCAACGCAATCAAAAGATACAGCCATTTAGGCCGCAAATTTCCGCAAATTTTCGAAACTCGCACGGGAATCAAAACCTACAGGGTACTTCCCGTGAACTTAGAATCTTGAAATTTCGTACGAAGTCACGTCATATAGTACAGATATAGGAAAAATTACGAAAACCGTAAATTTTTAGTTTCATCATATAAAAAAAAAATATTTTTGAAAAATATTTTTGACAATTTTGAAAATTTCAAAGTTACTACTCCTTATCTCATGAACGCGTTGAGGTATTAAATTAAAATTCATATTAAATACTTAAGTCTATAATACCTTTAAACTGTAACAAAATCAAACTTTTATGTCAACGCAATCGAAAGAAATAATAACAATTTAAGCCGCATATCGTCCGTCCGTCTGTCAAATTTTCGAAACTCGCACGGGAATCAAAACCTACAGGGTACTTCCTGTGAACTTAGAATCTTGAAGTTTCGTACGAAGTCACGTCTTATAGTACAGATATAGGAAAAATTACGAAAACCGTAAATTTTTAGTTTCATCATATAAAAAAAAAATATTTTTGAAAAATATAAAAAAAACTTTTACTTATATACCTACAGGTTTGTACGGAACCCTCGGTGCGCGAGTCCAACTCGCACTTGCCCGGTTTTTAACGTTTATAATCTAACCGAGTCGATGCTCGTCAGAAATCGTATAATTCCGGTCCGAACATCGCATAATATCGGACGGTAACCATAAATTGTCGATGGTATTTTTTTATTATTTCCACTATAACGTACGCCCTCGCGTGATTTGATATAGATATATTATTTGTGTACGATGTGTCCTGTGCAGTGGCGTATTTACAGGGTGGGGGGGAGTTCCCGGGTTCAAACCCCCCCCTCAGAACAAAAAAAAACATGGATTTATTCACAAACGCGTCGTAGAAGTTTTTAATTAAAATACCTAACTAGTATGTGTGTACAGAGTTGTCGATAAACAAATAATAAAAATATTGTCCACAATCCACAAAAGCCATAATAGTAGAGCACCGGTGACCGATGTCGACACTTAGTAGACCAGGCAGAAATTAGTTTCGGCGATACAGTATAATGGCACGACAACATTTTTTTCAGTTATAAATTAATATTGTTTTTATTCATTTTATTTCTTTATTCTTAGTGCTATAAATTTAAAGTAAGATGAAACAAATAAGCTTTATCGTAATATGATTTTTAAAAATTTTAAAATACCCTCTCCCCCAAGAAATTATTGAAAATACGCCACTGACCCTGTGTATATATACATATATAATATAACATTATTATAGTGACAGTAATAATATCGCACGGCACAAGCCTCGAAAAATGTACCAAAAATAATGCGCAACACTGTTCCAGAATAATATTACTTCATTTTAAATTTAAATTAATTTATTCCGTCCGTTCCCCCTCCTCCTCGTGCAGCGTATAATATAATGGTTTTAAGTATTTCTCCTGTTTAAGTATTTGTCCGCTGTATCTCACGGAACACATTAAAATGTGTATCAATTTCGTGCTTATAAGTTATAATAATATCATTTTGCGTGGCGGCTAAAACGCAAAATGCTTTTTTACTCCTATTACTAAAAGGACGGGTTAAAACAGAAACGGCAATCATTTTACTGCGAAATTGTTATCCCGGTTTTAACTTATTCTGTAATGACCACATTTTTAATTATTCCGTATAATAATTCTGCATTTGTCCGATTTCCAAGAGAATACGTCGTTAGCTTATCGTTACGAACTTTTATGATTTTTATAAAATCTTTAATTTTTATCGTCGTATAATTTATTTACTTTTTAATTTCGCAAATAACGTCGAATACGTATTATTGTAGTGACATAACACGACGATTATGATACTGATACGTCATAATCATTATTATCTGTACGCGGAAGAGTATAAATTACATAACTTATTATTGTATCATAACATGTCTGTACTGCAACGCGTACGCGGATTGATCGAAACGGTAATGATTTATTTCTGCCGTTCTCGAGTAATTTATTATTCAACATTTTATTTTCCTATCAATTCGCCACGTGAAACGTTTATTATAATTTATTACCGCGTGTACCATACACATATAAATAAATTACACGTACATCATGTATTGTTGTTATCAGATATACCGGTATTTAGGCGGCGATCAGGTGCGCACACTTCATAACAGGAAGGGATCGTTTCATCGTTTGCTCGTCACTCTATAGTCTATACGAATCGCATAATAAAATAACGTAAATACATCGAACTTTAATATTATATTACGATAGACTCAGCAATGGGTATACTTGACAATATTATTGTGTCGCGGTACCAGACTCTGATAAGTTACAATGATCCTGACATCCTGTGCAGAGCATAGAGGTGGTTTAACTGTTATATAAATAATATTATTAACGATACGGGTAGACGAAAACAAACAACATGGGTGTGTTTACATGAGATCACTATCGACCAAATACTAGGGGGCGGGGCAGAGATGATTTTCAAAATAATATTTTTCCAGACTTATAATATACGTTGCAGCTGCAATGTACTGCAATGTAAAAATAGTCAAGTAAAATAAATATTAAATACTAATACCAATATAATATTACGCATATTTTATATTATTTTTGTAAGACCATTTTTAAGGACTTTTATCCTTAGTAAAAACATTTTAATCGCTCAAAAACTAGTATTTTGAAGAAGGTATAGGTAATACCCTAATCAAAATGTTTAAAACATGTATTCACTAAATAACTTACAGTAAAAAGGTGAATTTTGATCGGAAGCAGGCCCGGATTGGACCGGCGAGCTACCGCGCTTAGCGCGGTGGGCCACAAGATTATTATGATACATGGGCCGCTTGCTAAAATATTTAGCTAAATTAACTGGGCCAGTAAAATTATTGTGCTCGGTAAGTTTCTGGGTTCCAATCCGGCACTGATCGGAAGAATTTGAAAATATAGTCTTTAGGTATAACGTTTATAAAGAGTCTAATAACTATGGAATTTGAATGAATTCGTAATTAAATAAAAACAAGAGGAAATGAGCGTGATTGGCGAATCACTTTGTACAGGTATAAGTTAGGCGTAAGTTATTTTCAGGAAAACAATATTTATGCCAGTCACCGACCGGTAACCGGTCAGTTTTATATTATTATAATGTTATTCCATCGTTTCACGGGTGATGGTACACCGCGTAGACCGTCGACGACGGCACGGGCGATTTTGCGCAGAGTTATTATCACACGATCGCGACCGATGTCGGGCAGTATATCATCAAATTATATTTACATTAACACTTCTCCGTCCGCGGTCTATAGCCTTCCGCACAGTACCTACCCGTATTATTGCGATAGTCGAATACGGTCTTATTCTTCGTTGTCGCCGTATAAGTAGTGGCGGTAAACCACAACGCTATATGGTGTCTTCTGTGAAAAATAAAAATCCTCCGTAACTAATATACACATACAGTACCAATAACTATTTATATATACTATATATACGTTATCCGCACTGCACGGCATATACCATATTGTAATGCGTAAGCTGTTACGCGCGACAAATGCGCACACGGCGTACCGTACTATAATAGTCGTCTCGGCTCTCGAGAACCCTTTCCGAAATAATATTCCCTCGCGCAAATTGTTTCCCCGCCCGCAGCCGTGTGTATACATTCTTCGCGCGAGGACCTCGTCGTTCTCCCCTCCCCCCACGCGCAACACTCGCCTTCGCCCATTACTGCGGTAATATATACCTACCCCCTCTGGAAATTTCATGATATAATTTATTTTCAAAGTTCATTAACTTGATTTTAATTCAATTGCTTCATTCTTCCCGGCATTTATCTAATTAAATTCCCGGTTAAAATTCAAATATTCCGCAGTGTTATATATTATGACGGCAATTAAATCGTTCTGCTTATAGCTATTGCTGTGATAATGTGCACTGTAATTTTACGTATATTTGAACACTAATAATATGCTATTTGAACAATACCGATTTGCCGTTGCCCATATTAAATGTTCCAATAATTAGCATAATTTAAGTGCATACTTAGTTATACTTATTATTTTTCTTATTTTTCTTAAAAATACAAAAGCTGAGCGACAGGTACTCGAGTTAAACTTTTTTGTTTTAAATATAAATAAACTAAATACGAATTGTTGTTATTTTCCATTTTCCGACATACATATTTGATAAAGATTTTAGTTACATACTTATATGTACACAAGGAATCACGAGAGGTAGGTAAATAAATAATTTAACAACAGAGGATAAACAAAACACTCTTATATTTTCGCATGTAATCCTATATAATATACTGTACAAAAACCACAAGTTCATTAAAATTTCAATAATTGTAATTCTATTCGTTTTTAATTATACGACGGGTGCGAATGTTATTTTGTATCTGTATAGTTATATTTTATATAATATAGATATTATAATAGAGATCACAGTGGTTACAAACGTTAATACGTCTTATAGATAAATTTTTTTCTTATCTTACAAAAAAGTTTTAAAACAATAATATTAAACTTAAATAAAAACATCTTACAATATTATACCTAACAATGACTATACATAGTAGCGGTGTTTAAGGTATTGGAATTATTTACGTATGGTACATTAATAATATTATTAACAAGATGCTTTTAGGCGCACATATATATAAATAACACATATATCACGCAAACAAAGAATACTGTATATATCATATATAATACCCTAGAGAAAATCATCTAATGATCAGTTATTATTTCAATATAAATTGAAACGCCTTTTAGTGTAAGCATCCAAAATACACGATACGTCGCTTCGTGTCATATATTTTTTTTTCATTTGGGTTTATTTTTATAATAACTAAAGTATAATGTGTGGTCACAAATAAAAAAAGGCGCTGAATTAGAAATTATTATTCACCCCGATGCAAATAGGTCTCTCCCTAACCACCGTTTTTCCCCCTAAAGCTATAGACATACCTTTATGTATGGTATTTAAAATTTTTTTTCGTGTTATTAAAAATACGATTTTGCGTCCTTAGTGCTTAAAATACAATGAAATATACTGTATATAATCATATAAACAACCAATGTTATTTCATTGATTTCTATATAAATATATATAATATGTATTTTTTTTTTAAGTGGGGAAAATAGGATATAGTTTACCCAACCTGTAGTCTTTATGGCTTCAATCTTTTAAACCCAGCTCCGTCCGATCCAAGTTTAAGCTCTTCGTATAATGTAGGTGGCACTTCAGTGGCTGTATGCAAGTGGTCTTGTTTCCATTCAGCGGTATTGAGACCATTAGCTGGACCCGAATAAGGTAAATCAGAATGGTTCTGTAACACACGGAAAATTTTTAACTTATTATATTTCTTAGTTATATTAAAAACAAATTACAAAATTCTAAAACGTTATCTAGACATAAATTAAATTTAAAAAAAATGTATATACTCGAATAAGCAATATGAAATAACTACGAGTATACGTATATTATAGAATAAAACAAAGATACTGTAAAAAATATATTGAAATAATTAAATATACCAAGAAATAATATTACTAGAACTATTACTTTTTTTCGATAATTTTGACAAAAAATACAAATAAATTTAATTTGTACTCTAATAAGGACAGTTATTTAATATTTTTATTATATCAATAAATTTAAAATAAATATATAATGACAATATTTTATACCCATGCATAAAATTAATTTTGTATTTTATTCAAAATGTCAATCACGATATGTTTTCAATTTATTCTCGATTTTCAATTATTTAAAAATGCATTCTACAGTTACGAATTATTTTCATATTAATTATTTAAACAATTGTATGTCAACTATAAAAATATTTATATGTTGATTGAATAATTTAATATACACCATTAAAATTAACATTGCAGATAATTGATACTGAGTAAAGGTGCTCAGAATTTTGTAGTTTTATTTACGTAAATATACTTTATTTATTTTAAAATCACGAAGAATAAAATATAGGTATGATATTTTAAATAAATGTCATTCGAAATTCAACTCATAATTAAATAATTATTTTAGGTTTAAATATTTATTTATAAATACAATTCTTGAAAATATGAAATGTATTTATAATTAAGTACTTATAATGTTTTAAAATATAGACATTTTACCAAGTGGTATTAAATAGCCATAGTTGGCATGCATTATGAATTTTTATTATAATAATAAATTTACATAAAGTGTTACTGTTATTTAAACAAAAAAAAAAAAAAAATGTTAACGTCTTACTAAAAAAAAAGCTGGGTTTAAATAATAATAAAAATAATTTTATAATTAAAAAATATAATCACCATATTTTCCATGTTGACTTCCCTTAGGTAACTTGGATTTTCAAATGAAACACCACTTGATGATTTGTGTAATAAATTACCGTGACCGTGCATGTAATATACTACACCAGCTACTATGCCTCCAACAATCAAAATTGCTACAAATACACCAAATATAGTTCCAATATCGGCACGGCTTTCACCTAAAATATATAAGAAAACATAATTTGAATGTATTCGAAAATATTTCCGTTTAATTTAATATACCAAATTAAAAATCAATTACAGATTTATAATTTATGTCAATTAAAAACTAAAATGTTTTGTATTGATTACTATTTTTAGAAGTTGGATAAAACTAATAGATAAGTTGATTTTACTTATATGAATTTTATAAAGATATTATATTCTACTTTTTGTATTTTAACTATTTATTTTATACTTATATATGCATCAAATATCCATTATTATATGTAACTTATCCAACATAACCTTAACATGAATAATATTCTTCTACGATACACAAATTAAAGTAGGAATATTATATCTCTAAAAAGCAATTTACGTAATAATATTAAACAATTATTAATATAGGTAGTGGGGTCATATTTTAATATTTAATACTAAATTATTAAATCAGAGAGCGCCACAATTTGAAAGTATTATATTTTATTTGTGCTTAAATGGAGTTTAAGGGTTGTACGCAGAGGTCGATTTTAGGGGGGCATGGGGGCCATGTCCCCCATACATCTTACTCTTTATTTTGTCGAATATTGTCATCGATTTAATTATGTATAATTTGTAAAATATTAATGTAAAAAAATATTGCCACCACTCTCCCCCTCCCCCCAAAGCAAAGAACTAAAGTCGCCCTTAGTTGTACGTGAGTCATAATTTTGTTTTTTGAAATTCATTGACAATATTATAATAATAGGAAGAATTTCACGACAGTGGTGTAGTTAAATAGCCTATCCAGAACGCCGCGTGATCAAAAAAAAAATTTATACTTTTAGATTCTGAACGGAGTAAATTATGAATGTATTGATTTTACAATGATGTGTGTTTTTTTTTTGTGTCTGTCATCACGTTTTGGAGTAGTAATAATGCTCCGATTTTTTACTTCAGCCCCTCTTTGAATAGGAAAATTCATCTAGTTGGCACTTCGTAAAAATGTTCGACCTTTTTTAAGCTACTTATAGACAATTTATATTTTTGACTTTTCTAAGTTTTTTTCTTCAAATGCTGATAAAAAAAATTTGGCTATCCAAAAATCTTTAAAATTTAATAAAAGGTTTATTATAAGTTGTATTTATCGTAGAAAAAAAAATCAAAAATCGTTAGTCACAATTTTTATTCCTAAGCATTTAAAGTTCAAATGTTTACGAAATATATCAAAATTTAAATTAAATTTCATACGCTCATAATGCGAATGTTGGCAAATTACTTTTTTTTTTAAATAAACAAATAAAATAAAGTAACTATAGTAAAATATAGTAACTATACTATTTGTTTCAAAATAGAATATATGACAATATTTAAATATAATATATCTTAGACTGACAAATCATCTTTGTTCAGAATCGTTTTTCGTATACAATGATACCTATCATTGCATTCAAATTTAACCTACCCTAGTCCGAGGTTCACTCCACCCCTTAATGTACAGCAGAGCGATACCCAATTACCTGCTTTTTATTTTTATACCTTCCTTTATATGACTTCAAAAAATAAATTAACTGAAATGTGTTTATTAATCTTTAATAAATAGCTTAAGTAAGCGGACTTTGTAGAACTATAAAAAAAACCTAATCAAATTTTTAGAATGAAATCTTAACTACGCCTAAAGAATGACAGTAATTTGTACGCAAAAGGGCTAATTTTAATTAATATTTTTTATAATTAAGTTAAGCGTAAAAATGTTAATGAATTTTAATTTCTTACTAATTTACTAGTTTCCCGCTATCATAGTTAAATACTTTTAAAATTATATTTAAAGCATTTTACTTATATCTTCTAAGATTATAAAATAAATAAAACCATACTATGACAACGCTACATAATAATAATTAAATCAAACTGATTAAAATTATAATATAACAATATTTAATTGAAATTGCAAAGCATTCATAAGTTAATCAGCTAAATATAAAGTCATTTTAACATTTAAACTTAACTTATTAGAATATATTTTGTAGTTCTATTATCAACATCATAAATCTATTAATATACTTTAATTTAACACATAATTTCATTATGATATGAATCCCACACTGGTTAATTTAAGAATACATATTATTTTATTAGAAATTTAAATTTTTATTTTTATTTTAAACAAGATTATTATATAATTAATTATCTATACTCATTATATGATGCAATGATAATAATCGCTAAAAATGATTAACTTTAAAATAAATTGAATAATTTAATAAATAAAAATATCTTTTGCTATTAAAACATTTAATCTTTTTTTCTTTATCTTAATTTAAATAAATTATTATTATTCATAATACCTATATCCCAGTTTTCATAATTTAAATAAAGGTTATAAGCGTACATAACAAAACCTATTTTTATTTTTAAAACATGGTTGTGAAAAGCTGTCAAAAATAAACCATAATATTATATAGTCTGATTATAGTGTTTAAGATGTTTTTTCAATATTATTAAAAAAAAAAAAAATAAAGTTTGTTATTTGTTAATACACCAGCGCTCGGTAAAAACCAACAAAACATTGTTCCAGTTTAAAAACTTTTTTATCCCCACAACCAGTATTTTCATCATTATGATAAACATTTTACAACTATATACAATTTTCTATATTATGTTCTTTCAACTTTTTTTTAAACACAAGCTAAATAAACTCACCCATACTAGCCGCTGACGTGACGTCCTTTTCAATAGTAGTAAATCTAATGGGTTCAGTCAGCGTACTCATGCCCCTCGAGTTACCGGCTTTAAGTACCAACTCGTATGTCAAATCGTCCTTAAGGCCACTAATTTTCATGGACGTTTCTTTTGTGTCGTTCTTTTCTGGAGGGCTGCTGTTGCCCACGCGTCTCCAAAATACCCTAAAAACGAAAATTCGCAAACATAAAATCGCTATATTTTACATGTATCACTTTTACTGTTTATGTTAAAAGTCTAAAATTAGTATATCCTTTTATATTATTTATAAACAAAGTTTTTCGTCTAATTTTTACTTTTTTTTCAATAATAAAGTATAGTTTTTGTTAAGTTATTATGGTCAACGTGTGTAATATTATTTTAAATTTAATATCTAAATATTTAGAAACTGTGGGTTGGTTTTTGCGTTGAATATTTTATCCATTCATTTTTAAGTTTTTCTGTATTAGTGTATTTTTAGAAATATAAATACAATTAATTATTTGATATCCATTAATTAATAAAAATGATAAAAATTCAGAAGTTATTTTAGTTTTCAAAAACTAAATATTAAATATTAGATTCTATAAATAAAGGTTTCCAAACTTTGGGTAACTAGTACAATACTGGAGAATAACATTTTAATCAATTACTAATAAATTACTTATAAAATAATTTATAAAAAACGGGGATGTTACTATTTTACATAGTATTGTTTAAATATTACTATTTGTAATTTATTTTCTTATTATTAATATTGTATATAAAACTCATTTTTAAAAATAATCAAAATCTTATTTAATAATATTGACATGTATTATTATTATTATACTTATAAATTAATATTAACGTACCTTAAGACAATTAGTTTAAATTATTATGGATAGAATAATATATACATATAATATGTTATAATAATATTGTATTAAAAATAATATTATACGTAAAAGTAACAACTTTCAAATCTCTATTATAAATATATTTTTTTAATTATTTTTATTACCTAATTATCAACATTATAACGAGAAAAATGTTAATTTTCGTTCATGTATCCAATTTTAGAACTTAAAACTGCTCATACAAAAAAAATGACGTGTATTTAGTTTTGATATTTTTAGAATTCTATAAAACTATCTTATGAAGAACTTTAAATTCAATTTTTTTTCGTTATTCGTTAGAAATAAAATTTGTAATTTTTTGAATCACTAACTACAAAAGAATTTCGAAAGAATTTTATAAAAACTTTAACTTTAAAAATATCTAAAGATTATAATGCATAAAAAAATGCTTATTTTAAATTTCAAGTATCCACAGTTATTTTTTACCAGAAACCACTTTAAAAGTTGAAGATGGAAGCATTTTGACTGCTCCAAAAATTGATGATAGATATAAATAAACTCTCACAATTTTTTAAACAATACCATTCATTGTTATACTCAGAATCTAAAACTGTTGAATTTAGGCAACCGTATGATCAGGTTACATTTTTATTATATTACTACATTGTATTATACACCACCGTTGAATGTTACACAACACGGATGAAAAACTCATCGTTTTCTGTGTTACACGAAATTACTTCCACCCATAACTCTCTCACTTACCAGTAAAGCTTCCTCATACGTATTTAGCATTTATTATATAAGCGTGGCTCAAATATTTTCTAAATATTTTATGGTTTAAGCATTGGATATTATCCTATAATAATAACTAAACTGTTCATTTAAGTTGTAATACTACCTAATTAATCGATGGTGGCTTAGGCATTTTATTTGTATATATATAATATATATTATATTTAACTATTATTATTAAATATTTATTTGATCCCTGCGGAATAATAATAATTTTATTTTACTCACCTGTATACTTCAACGGTCTGCGGGTTCTTTGCTGGCGGATCCCACTTGACCGTGATAGTGTGCGAGTCTACGTTCTCCAAACGCACGTTGATTGGTGGTCCCGGCAATTTGTCTACAAAACGATATATAATAATATAGCAATGCAATAAAATTTGACTATAGTGACTCAATATCATTATGATCATTTCAATGACGTATCGACGGAACAGTAAGTTTTACATTGATAATAATAAACTTCTGCACTTTTACCTCTAATATGAATAACAACCTACAAACGTGAGTGAAACAAAGTATATTTCTGTCTCATAGTTAAGACATAAACTAAATTACTCGACTCAAATGATCTCTAAAACCACCTTAGAACCAAGAAATGTCACCCGGGCTATTACAATAGAGGTTATTAATGGTTTTTAAGGTTGTGAATTAATAACCTTACCGCCCATCCTCGACGAAATATATCAGTGTTTATATTTTAATAGAATATTATTCCTTTTTGTTTCTAAAATTGTTTGTATTCGAATCGAATCGTTTTCCCCTAAACGGATCAAAATACAATTTTGGGCACAAACGTTTCTATACCTCTAAGTTCATGGAAGCAGGCCAGTATAGACTTGGAATAAGACAGCACGCACATCTTGTTGTTGACGGGTTCACCGCGACACCATTCTAAACAGCGTCTGGGCACACCGCGATCCGAACAACAAGCCCTGTGATCTGATCCATCTAAAACACAAAAACATTACGTATAAAGTGTATACGCTATACTTTATAATGTGTGACATTATATAGTATATAAATATTTGGACGAATACCACAACGTTACGGAGTATTTGTAATGGCCAATTTGCTCAACGTATATTATAATATATTATACACGTAAAGTCTGGGACAAAGTTAAATATTTTAAATTACAAAGTGATTAATATTTATTTGAAATTTTCCTTTAGAAAGAAAAAAATCTTTAGTAATTTGTCAAACAATTTTTATGATCGTAAATGAAACTTAATAACATTGTTTAGCTATAATAGACTTTATGTATATATATTATAATATATTTTTTCAATATGTGTACTTGCTTATAAACCATACTTATTATAAAACTTATTCAGATAAAAACAAATCGATTTATCGTAACTCGGGAAGGAATTTAATAAATTAATCATGTCTCGACGATATATTTTGAGGAGCGGAACGTTAACCATCCCATAAAATAGCATCTATATGTAACAAAATAGCGCGTTATGCGGGTGTAATATAACTTAAAATATGGTACCTGATGCGCATTTCATGAGCTTGTCGAAATCGTTGAAACAATCGGCTCTGCCAATGGCCACATTGATGTCCAAATACGACGAAGAACACGCATCCAAGCAACCAGCCGTCACGTTTTGTTGAACGCAACATTGAGTCACGTTGTTGGTCGTCACCTATGAACATAAAATACGCATCACATATTATTTATTTATATATATTATATATATAGAATAATTCGAAATGGACTATATCAAATACGTTGCAGTTAATGGATATAGAGCATAGTTTAATACATTATTAAGTGCATTGTTGAAATTGTGGTTATCAATTCGAGTGTTGGGCGAGATGGAAAAGCCATATAATAGTTATTTTCGAGTACATAGAAATACGAGGTACAGGGTGAGAAAAACCGACGATCAACCATATGGTACACGGTGGGTATCTTTTTACTCAAAATTGATTTTTTTTTATCTGAACCAAATAAATTTTGACGAAAATATTTTAAAATGTATCATCAACACCAAATTGGATAAAAATTATTATACGAATTTATATCTTACAAAAATAATTAATATCGTGCGGTACATGCTAATCGTTATGAACTATGAAACTAATCGCTTAGTAATATCTATATTAAAATTTAAAGTTATTTTAACGGATTAAAATTATATTATTTTCTTTAAATTTAAAATGCTATTGTAACTTAATTTATTTATTAATAATTAATTTATTATTATTTATTTACAAGAAGAAAAAAATGATACATATTTACTAATATAAAAGGAAAACTATTAAGATTAATGTCTTGGTACTTGTTTTTCAACTGAATATTTTTGCACTAATTAATTTAAATCCAAATAATAATATTTACTTGCTTTACTTTAACATAAAATGTATACTCAATGATTATTATGTTCTGTTTATAGTGCAATCATAACATATTATCATATTTACTATGCCGTTTGTTAACAGGTACATTTACATGTTGTACAAATGTAATTAGAATCGTCTAGTTAATATATAAATTCGTATAGGTACCTACACTATTAATTAATTACACTGAAACACCTACATTAATTAAGTTTAATATTATTTGCCTGATTTTTTCTTTGTTTTGATTTAAATGAATATCGAGTATACTAACAGGTATAAATTATGTAATATTGTAATATATTTAACCTCAAAAGAGAATGTGAATGATAATTTCAAGTAGTAACTAGCTTAAAATAATAATTAAAATAAATAAAATGTATTCCTTTAACTTCAAATTTTTGTACGGATATTAGATTAACATTTAGAAATTGGTCGCAAAATAAGAATTAACCATATTTAACGGAGCATAAAATATCATATCTGCCCTGTTTTTCACCCTGTATGTTCGTGGTATATTAGTATGCACTGTAACCGAGGAAAAGTGTTCTGAACGACAATATAATAATAATAATACGATGGGTTAAACTCAATCAAACGGAATGGACAGACAGTATGCAAATGTCATCCGAGACCGGTCGCCTCCCCCGCTCTCTGTCTCGTACGTAATGCGTATAAACACATATGTTTACATGCTTGCACGCTCGGGTTTATTTATAGATATTTGATGCGTATTAAGGCGATTTCGAGGATTTAGAAAAATAAAAAACGTCGTGGCAGCCTTTTGTCCGTCAGTTCAAAATATGTTCGTATTATGCCATTAATTCTCGTTATTATATCGGCCGGTAATAATAATATAATAATGGCGGGCACAACACGGATTCTCCAAACCACGCGCGTCTTGTTTATACCTAGCTATACCGCGTTACTGAACGTTATATATGTGCGTATATACGCGCACGAGTGGTGTGGTGTCGTCGTCCCGGCCGATCCCGCCGCGTTTAATCCCCCAGCGGCCTTTGATCCTATACCGTGACAAATGCTCCGCAACGTGACTCGCCCTGGCCGTCACAGCCACGGCAGCGGCGTTATTGCCATTATATATACCTACAATATGCCGGTTCGCCGTGGAGCCCTATCGTATAATTTATCCCCACTCCACCGCCAGCGCGTTTTCATCGCCATTCCGGCGGTGGGTTGGGAGGGTGACAAAAAAAAAAAATAAATAATCCTAAGCCCCCGGACTGAACCCGGCTAAGCATCGCCGTATTTTGTCATTTGCGTACGTATTCTAAACCCTCCGTTACTCGTCAATACATAATATATACATATATATATATATAAATTCCCGTAAAAGAATGCACGTATAGATCGAATGAACATGTATATCTGTGCGATGTGAGCACGAGAGGTGTAAGTGTTTTGAGTACACGACACATCACTGCGTCACCCTCATTACCGTGTATCGTGTTATTTGTTTTTACTGCTATAATATACAGGTAGATATAAAATATTATCGGTGTTTTTTTTTTTTTTTTTTATCAATTTTGTCAAAGGTATACATATACTTAGTCGCCAAGCGTCCGACAGAGAAAATCGTACAGCATTTCACTGATGTTTAACAGAAAATGCAGGAGTGTCAAAGAACTCTAATGAAATCTAAATAATTACATTTTTTGTTCGAAACTCATACATAAATTAATAATTTTCACTGGATTCATTCAATCGTGTTACAAATCACGTCTCTATAAAAAGTGTAGGTACTCTACAAAGCAATCAATGAATAGAGAAGTTTTATTATTTTCAGCGTCTATAAAATTACCATACCATCCAGTTCATTTTGCTCGAGATTTATATACACAGCGATTATTCATGATTATTCAACAAAATCTTGAGAGTATACGGCGTAAATTATTTATATTATTTAGTATTATATCATCTGCAAAGAACGCTACCGGATAATAATAGGTATAGGTGCTTATACGGCTCGTATATTTCTATGCTTATGGAGAAACGTAAATATTGCATCATCGAAAAGTATAAAAGTAGCGATTTCCTACGACTAAAACACCACCCGGCGCCAAGTTTTCTAAAACATGGGAAGAAGGGTTTCGAATGACCGGAAATATCGATTCGATCGGTCTCGTGCAATAAACGTGTATTTACATTTTAATGGTCATGGGGAAAAAAAAAATCAAGTACGGAAATGGTGCGTGTGGCGTATTCGCGTGTATCTACTAGTGCGCCGCTACATATAATACATAATATTTTAAAACGGAAGAGCAACACGACCCGACGACCGGCTGGTCGGCCGTGTGTCGTGTATAATAATATATAATATACTCACGGAGTTCCTAATCCGCACCGACACGGGTTTGGTGGAGCTGCCGAACGAGTTCTCGGCGTGACAGAAGTAATCGCCGTCGTCCGTCTCCGTCAACTTGCTGATGGTGAGCTCCATGACGAACTTGGTGTAGTCCTCCTTGGACCGGATCACGTTCACGTCGTGTTTTCCGCTCTGGATCACCGGCGTCCGGCCCTGCGCGTCCCGCCAAAACATCATTTTCGGTTCGGGGTGCGCGTCCACCATGCACTCGAGCGTCACCGTGTCGCCGGGGTTGGCCATGGTGATTTTCGACGCCACCAGTTTGGGCACGTCTGAAACACGGAGTTCGCGCAACGGCGTCGTTTTAGGATGACACGACAATATTGTTAATACAATTGTACAACGACAAAAATAGCGATAATAACATAAACGGGAAATTCAATCTAAATATACGCGGCCTCGTCGTCGTTAAACGCATTAGGGGTATATCACGGTAAAATGACTCCATTTTCGCTCACTAATCGGATCCAGTCACGTCAACGACACAAACTTTATTATAAACCCAGTTACGAGGCCAATATGCTTCAATTATAGAGAGTAATACAATATAATTTAACTCTATGTAATATGTATACATACGCATACAGTATACGCGGAGTCGTAACATTACTCAATCGTCCGTACTCCGCTGCTACACAGACAATACGCGATGCTATAGATATCACGATTTCAAACGCCTACGACGCATTCATGATATTTATATTACACAATCTTTAACGACAAATAAAATATAAATAAATATTTTTATTTTAACACCGTTTATTTTATAGTCTTATCATAATACGCACTTTTACCGTAGACTAGTCTATTATTATTATTTTGCTGTAGTGTATACAAATGGCGTTTTGTGTACCTATACATTTATTGTATTATTTGATTCATATTGATTTTATCCCATTATAATATATATATATAGACATCAAGTGACTTTATTATAGGTATCTATTCCGATAAAGTAAACGACTAACATTTTTGTGCAATTGCTGAAATATATTATCATTATATTTTAGAACGTATACATTACTTTTACGAGTAAATATTCGGTTATTATTTTACTACCACCAACCGTCGTTTATATACGCACACGCACCGCAGTAATATATATATATTACATAAAATAACCCAGTTAAACCACTATAATCGAGTTTAAACAGCGCACAGAATAATTCTGGTTATGTTTGCGTTAAACTTTTATTTTTGGTAAGCATTAACCGCATTTCGTCGGCTATTATATATAATAATATACATATATACCATCACGTCCCTTTTATAAGGGATACCCGTTTTCGTCCATTTTATATGCTTTGGCACGAATTTAGTTAAACGGTCCATGACGAATTTTGATGCGATTTCTGACAGGCTGTTAGTGAGGGGGTGGTTATGGAATGACGATATCGATTTCACGTCACGCTCTTAGAGCTTACTTAAATCGTGTCTCTGGTGTACTGACTATGTGGTATAAAACAATGATGACGAAGGGCGGTATGCGGTGGCGTCGGCGATTTACCGGTAAACCGAGTGAAAAACCACCGGTACACCAGTGTGGGGACGTCGCATTGGCCCGGAGGGAGGAAACGCCGTTTTAAATGATATATTGCCCGGGATAAACGGCCACAGGGTAAGGTACATAATAATAATAATATATTATATAATGTGATATT